>VZQC01001960.1:161074-229381 GCA_009823505.1 Rhizomys pruinosus | reverse complement strand
TTCTGCCATAACCGTCCTGCATCTTTCTCTTGGTCTTTTTTTTTTTATGCTTAGTAATTCACATTTTCCTCCATTAATTTTATATTACTCTAAAATATGGATGCATACTCTTCACCCATATACAGTAATTACAGAGACTGAAAATAATTGGTAGGTGGATTCTACAGCCCATTGAGAGATTCACATTATATCAACATAGTTGCTTTCAGATAAACAGGAATACAACGATAATGTCATTCAGCTTGTTTTTTGTCTGGGGTATTTGGTGTTAGCAGCCACAAATGAGGGAAACCATTCCCTGTCTTTCTGGGACTGTGCTACTTCACTTAGCATAATGCTTTGAGTTCCATCCATTTACCTGCAAAGTTCATGATGTCATCTTTCTTTACCACTGAATAGTACTCCATTGTGTAGATGTACCACATTTTTGTCATCCACTCATCTGTTGAGGGGCATTTGGGTCGGTTCCAGCTCTTCGCTATTGTGAAGAGAGCTGCAATAAACATGGCTGTGCATGTATCTTTGCAGTAGGATGGGTCTTTGGGTTGTATACCCAGGAGTGGTATGACAGGGTCAGGTGGTAAGTTCCTTCCTAGTCTTTTAACGGTTCTCCACACTGCTTTCCATAGTGGTTGTACAAGTTTACATTCCCACCAGCAGTGGATGAGTGTTCTGCCTTCCCCACAACCTCTCCAGCATCTGTTGCATCTGTAGAAGAACAAAATTAAACCCCTACCTCTCACCCTGTACAAAAATCAACTCCAAGTGGATCAAAGATCTCAACATGAAGCCCAAAACCCTGAAGGTGATAGAAGAAAAAGTTGACAACAACCTAAAAGACATAGGCATAGGAAAAGACTTTGTAAATCAGACAGCAGCTGCACAGGAAGTAAGGTCAACAGTCAACAAATGGGACCTCATCAAACTCAAAAGCTTCTGTACAGTGAAAGAAACAATCAAGAAGGTGAAGAGAAAACCCACAGACTAGGAGGAAATCTTTACCAGTGATACATCTGACAGAGCATTAACATCAAGAATATATAAACTACTCAAAAAACAAAGAAGTAAGAATACAAAAGACCTACTCAAAAGATGGAGTAAAGAGCTGAACAGAGTCTTCACCAGTGAGGAATTAGAGATGCTGAGAAATATCTTAAAGAGTGTTCAACATCATTAATAATTAAGGAAATGCAAATTAAAACCACTCTCAGATATCATCTCACTCCAATACAGCTAGCTAAGATCAAGAAAACAAAAGACAACAGATGCTGGAGAGGTTGTGTTTTTTTTTTTTTTTTTAATTTTTCATAGTGTTTGCTTGAGTTCTTCAGTTCTTCCACATTATCTTCTAGGGTCGATATTCTATTTTCTGCTTTTTCCATTCTGTTATGGAGGCTTTCTTTTGCCCTTTCCTGTTGACTGAATGAGTATTCAATTTCTTTTCATTTCAGCCTGAGATTCCTTTAGTATTTCCATTTCCTTTCAGAGTTATTCATTCTTGTCCTGGTTTAACTTCCGGAGAGATCTCATTGTTGGAGTCCCCATAAGACTGATAGAGTTTGGTGGGGATTTCTTATTTGCTTTTCCCATGTTGTTCATTTTTCTTTGTGCTTTTGGCATGTGGATTTGATTTGCTTTGTTTGTAACCTGATGTGAAATTCAAGTGTTTCTTCATTGCGATGTGGGCCTGTTCCTCTAGTTTGACTGGGGGTAGGGGGTAGAGAGGCAGCTGATTTGGCCCACACACTGACAACCTGGATATAGCCTCAGTGTCTCTAAATATCCAGGTTCTCAGCAAGGTGAGCAGGCTCTTATCCAAACTGCAGAAGCCTAAGGGCCACTGACTATTGCCTCAGTGTCCTTGAACACTGGGGTTCCCAGCCAGGTGGGCCAGCCAGCTCTTACTCAGCCTGTGGAGGAAGCCGAGGGGAAGCTGCCTCAGTGTCCCTATAGATCCAGGTTCCCAGCCAGGGCTGGCTCTTACTCGGCCTGCCAAGGCTTGTATTCTTAACCTACTTCAAATTTTGCAAAGACTTTCATCAAGCCAATTTAAATGTCTACAGTCATTATTTTAGGTATTATAACCACAAAGTTAGACAATGTAAGACTAATAAATACTATAATCTTAGATGTATTTCTTTTTTTTTCTTTTTTTATTATATATATTTTTTATCAAATCTAGACCCGTGCCCCCCCATCCTCCCAACCCACCAGAACTCATGCATTCTGTCAAACATGCTATTCATCTCCTTCTCAGTCTTTCTCAATATTATCCATAGGGAAGTTGACTGTTTTGAGCAGAAGTTCACTGTTTCAGTCAGTTTTTGATGCAGTCCTTTCTGTTGTTGCTGTTGTTGTTGTTTCCAATATGCATCACTCCCAACTGCTTTGGACAAAAGCTCAAGGGGCCATGCACAAGAAATACTTACAACTAGGTAATTGGCACTAGCATCCACAGATGAGGGATACCATTCGTCGTTTGTTTTTCTGGGACTGTTACTTCACTCAGCATCATGTCCTCTAGCTCCAGCCATTTTCCTGCAAAGCTCATGATGTCGTCTTTCTTTACTGCTGCATAGAACTCCATTGTATTCATGTACCACATTTTCTCTATCTACTGGTCAGTTGAGTGGCACCTGGGCTGGTTCCAGCTTTTTGCTATTGTGAACAGAGATGCAATAAACATAGCTGTGCATGTATCTTTGCATTGGGGTGAGTCTTGAGGGTACATGCCCAGGAGTGATATGGCTGGGTCAGGTGGCAAGTTCATTCCAAGTCTTCCAAGGGTTCTCCACACTGCTTTCCATAGTGGCTGTATGAGTTTACATTCCCACCAGCAGTGGATGAGTGTTCCCCTTTCCCCACAACCTCTCCAGCACTTGGTATCATTTGTTTTCTTGATCCTAGCCAGTCTTATTGGAGTAAGATGATATCTTAAAGTGGTTTTGATTTGCATTTACTTAATGATTAGTGATGTTGAACACTTCTTAAGGTGTTTCTCAGACATCTCTAATTCCTCACTTGTATAGTCTCTGTTCAGCTCTTTGCTCCATCTTTTGAGTGGGTAATTTGTTTTCTTTCTTCTTTGTTTTTTGATTAGTTTATATATTCTGGAAATCAATGCTTCGTCAGATGTTTCTGTGGTGAAGGTTTCCTCCCACTCTGTGGGATTTCTCTTCACTTCCTTGATTGTTTCTTTTGATGACCGGAAGCTTTTGAGTTTAAAGACGTCCCATTTGTCAATTGTTGACCTTAATTCTTGTGCAGCTGCTGTCTGATTTAGGAAGTCTTTTCCTATGACTATGTCTTGTAGTTTGCTGCCAATTTTTTCTTCTATTTCCTTCAGACTTTGGGGTTTCATGTTGAGGTCTTTGATCCATCTGGAGTTGACTTTTGTACAGGGCGAGAGGAAGGGGTTTAATTTCATTCTTTTACAAGTAGTTTAGATGTATTTCTAAATCCTCACTGAGCCTGTTTCCTCATCAATAATATATGAAAGGGGATTTATTGAATTGGCTTCCAAAACTGGAGTCAAACATCCATAGTTAAATTCAACTGTGGCCATCTGCAGGCTGAAGAAGCAGAGAACCCAGTACCTTCTCAGTCCAAGAAGCTGGAAGCTCCAGAACAAAGCAGTTCAACTATGCAGCTCAGTCCCAGACTGGATGCCTGGAAGCACACGGGAAGATTGTTGTAAAAGAAGCTTGAATCTAAAACCCAAGGGCAATGGGAACAACAACAGACTCACATGCTTAGGAAGACAGCAGCCGGCTTTCTCCTGCTTGAACCATTTCAGCCTGCCTGCATTCAAGTCAAGTCTTCCCATATGGTTGCAGTTCCACATGTCAGTCATCTTTAGACACACTCTCACTGACAACACAGAGTACTTCACTAACTAAGGCATCCCTTAATCCAATCAAGTTGACAAAATCAACTACCACATGCAAAAGTGATGGTTATTATTATACAGTTACCTCACAGGATGAGACAATTAAAAGTAGTGGAAAGATAGCTGGCAAAGTTTTCTCCCATTCTCTAGGCTGTCAACTCACCCTGATGATAATGTGTGAAGGTTTTTAATTTCATGTAATCTCTCTTGTCAATTTGGAGCTATTTCCTGTGCTGCTGGGGTGCTATTCAGAATGTTCTTACCTAAAACTACATTCTAAAGTGTTGTCTGTGTTTTCCTTCCATGATTTCCGCATCTTAGGATTTAACATAATACCTTTGATTTAGTTTGATTTGCTTTTTCTACAGGATGAGAGATATGAATCTAATTTCATTTTCATTTCACCATGCTGTCATTGTCACTATGGCTCTGTAGAATAATGTGAAGTCAGATGATTCCTTTGGCTATATAGTTTCTGCTTGAGGTTCTTTTGGATGTAAGTATGATTTGTGTTTCTGTAAGAATTTTGGTATTGTTTTTGAAGCTTCAGTCAAGGAGCTAATATCTAGAATATATAAAGAAGTGCAAAAAGTAAATCCCCTCAACACAACTGCCCTTCAGGAAATGGGACAATGAACTGAGCGTACAGCTCTCAAAGGAAGAAATATAAATTGTTGCTAAGTGTTGCTAAGTGGCCCACATTCTCAGCACCGATGAGATGCAAATTAAAATTATTTTGAGAATCCGTCTCACCCTAGTCAGAATGACTTTTTAAAAAATGACAAAAATGTTGGCCAAGATGTGGGGAAAGAGGAACAATTACTCATTGTTAGAGGGAGGGTAAACTGGTGTAGCCACCATGGAAATCAGTGTTGAGGTCTCTCAAGAAACTACAAATAGAACTCGAATATGAGCTAGCTGTGCCACTCCTGGACAAACACCCAAAGGACTCTACATCCCATCACAGAGATACTTCCACATCCATTTTTATTATTGCTCCTTTCATAACAGCAAGTAAATGGAATCTGTTAGTGTCCATTCACTGACAAACATAATAAAAACGTGGTATATATTCTCCCAATGGAATTTTATTCAGCCATAAAGAAAAGCGAACTTATGAACTTTTCAGGAATATGGATGGAATTGGAAAATATGACACAAAGTGAGGCAACTCAGGCCCAGAAAAGCAAATGCCACATGCTCTCTCTTATATGCTGATCCTAATTGTCACATGTGTGTATTTACATGGAAGTAAAAGTGGGTTGCGGCCAGGAAACTATAAAGGGGGTCATGAGAAAGGGACAAAGAGAGTGTAAGGTAGGGAAGTGTGGAAGGTAATGAAATATATGAGATGTGAAAATGGAAGAGGGAGTACTAGGCAAAAGGAACTGTGAAGACATAGGGACATTTCAGGTATATGAATGATGGAAGCAGAACATGATATACTCACCTGGCTGAAAGAAGCCACAGAAACTTAAATGAGAAAAACCATAAGATGTTTTTACCAGGACAAAGATTGTTATGCCCAAGCTGGAAATATAACATCAGAGATAATTACCTCCCAAGAGCCCTATGAAGTTAGAAACTGAGCAAATCAATAGTTTTTGTCATACTGATTTATTTATTAGTAATAAAATCATGTTAACTGTAATGAGTGAAAACACCACACAGCTAGATCATAGTCATATTCTAAGTAAACTTCTACAAGAAAACAAAACTTCTTTGAGAAACACTTCTTATTCTCTTCTGTCTCTGGGTCTGATCCAACCACTCCCTCCAATCATCTTGAACTATTCCCCCTCCTAGTATGGCTTTTTATTATAAGAACTTATGACTCTGCCTGGAGAATTTCTCCAAACAACTGAAGAGGCTGAACACAGGAAGAAGCCCCAGAAAACCTAAGAAGCAAAGCAATCCTCAGTCAGAGACCTGTGGATTTGGAGGAAGTGTACTTCAGTTTTCACCCAGTGTTCTGTGGAACTGCTCAGTCCCTATTCAGCTTGACAAGACCAAAAGCTTGCATCTCACTTTCTGATCATAATAACCTGCTTGCAAACACTTATCTTGGATGGCATCCTTCATTTCTCCCCATTCACATCCCCACATCCCAAGAGGTATCAGCATACTACGAACATTGCCTCTACTCAGATTCTTGCTTCTGATCTGCTCAGTGGAACACAGAAACAAAGTCACTTTCATTCTTACGTCATTTTAAAAAAATAATTACCTTCGAGGGGCTGGAGAGATGACCTACCAGTTAAGAGCGCCGACTGCTCTTGCAGAGGACCCGGGTTCGATCCCCAGCACCCACTTGGCGGCTGAGAACCATCCTTAATTCCAGGTCCAGGGGAATCTGACGCCCTCTTCTGACCTCCACGGCATTGCACAAACCTACTCATGCAGATAGTACATTAATACACATAAAAAATTAATAAATAAACTACCTTCGAAACAAGATTGGAAAGTCCCTACGTACATGACACATTATTCCATGCTTCTAGTCTGGGAACTATGTGTCACCACAATGAGATGAAGACAAAAGCTTTCGAAGTCTTTATAACATCATTCCATTGCAGCACTTTCAAGTGTAGCTTACAGGACTTACCTGAGACCCTGGTAGCACCTAGTTCACAGCAGACAGAGCTCCTGTGGTGAGTCTAGGGGATATCAGCTTCTGCTGTCATATGCAGAGTCGTCAACACTTAGACAGGTGGAAACTCTACTAGAAAATATTTTCCACCTGGATGGTTTCAAAATTGCTATTCTGGAGCATCTTAAACAGCTCTGGGCATGTAATTGATGTCTGCAGTAATAGCATGTAGCATTCATTTTGTTTCCTTAGACACCCCAGGATAATCATGTAGTAAGCAGAGTAGACACATGTCTACTTTTATTTGCCATGGATTTTTACATGATTTTATCCCAGGATGTAGCATATTCACGTTTACTTTGGATCAGGCATGCACCAGGCTTTACAAGTGCAACTTAATACCCTGAATGGAGAGAGAAACTGACAAATTCTAAGGCTCTAAAAAGACCTTAAACAACTGATTTCCTCATCTTACTTCTTCACTTCAACTGTCTGCTCTACCCAAGTCTTGTTCATGCTGGTGTTTGGTCTCAAAACAGTGCCCACAGTATTTGTCTGTTCCATTGCTATAAAATCTCAACAGGATATAAAAAAATTGCAAAGTGCGATCAGTTTTAATTATCACATCCCCAGGATGGGTGTGAGGGCAGATGGGAGCAAAGGGAGGCAAGGAGGCACTAGCCCAACTATTAAAGGCATATATGATGTCGCTGACATCATTGTGACTCAGTCAGGTCTACTTAATAGAATAAGACATTCATCACCAGATGCAGAAATAAACTGTCCTAACATCCCTGGGTGTTCATTACAGTCAGGTGGCCAGGAGTGCCAGCTGCTGCTCATGTGCTATTTCCCTTTATTTCTCTTTGGAGAGTCTGTTGTGATGGGCTTAGCTATAAAAAAAGTACTCCTTAATCTTCCCTGCAGACCTGTATGGCCAATGAGATCATTGGGTGTTGTTCTCATGTGGAAAGCTCTTTCTTTCTCCACTAACCTCTGTATGGAATGCAGATGTAACCGCTAGCACTCCAGAACCCTTTTGTAAATATGAGAATAAAGCTCATGCAATAAGAATGGCAGAGCACTGAAATAGAAGGGCATTGATCCTGATGAATATAACAGTGTGTCAAAATTATTGTAAAGCAAGCCACTCTGAAATCTTAGTACCTTAAGGAGTTACTTATTGAGCTTCTCTCTTCTACATTCCAACAGTTTGAACTGCACTAATCTAGATGGGTCTTCTCATTGAAGCTAGTGTTATTCCTTGATAGTGTTCACTGGGTCTTTAACTAGCACAGTTGGTATTAGGCGGGTTTTTGCAGCTTTGGTTGGAACAGCAGAGATAACCAAAGACTCTTCTGTGGTCTCTCCCCCAGAAAGGAGCAAAATACCAGCAAAAATCTAATGCTTGGGACTTGCCCTTCCTCATTTCAGTCACATACTGTTGCCACACAACCAACCTGGAATTAGGGGACACAGAAATATTCAAAATGGATTACTTATATAATTATAACCATGTTTTTTGTTGTGTTCTGTTACTAGCAGAGTCAACAAAATCCCTTAGAGATACAAGCACTATAAGAATCAGTCAGGCTGGGCATGGTGGCATATGCTTTTAATCCCAGCACTCAGGACGCAAGAGGCAGACACATGTCTGTGAGGTGAAGGCCAGCCTCGTCTACATATGGAATTGCAGGCCAGCTGGGACTAAAGGGAGACCCTGTCTCAAAAACACCAAAAAAAAAAAGTCAGGCAGACACTTGCTCATTTTCAGAGGACAGATTTGGAGCCTCTTGCAACATGACAAAAAGCAGTAAACGTACTGTTCACGTGCACATTCTCCACCCCTATTCCCACCTCATGTGCACACATTCTCCACCCCTATTCCCACCTCATGTGCACACATTCTCCACCCCTATTCCCACCTCATGTGCACACATTCTCCACCACTATTCCCACCTCACATACACACATTCTCCACCACTATTCCCACCTCATGTGCACACCTTCTCCACCACTATTCCAGCTCACGTACACACCTTCTCCACCACTGTTCCCACCTCACATACACACATTCTCCACCACTATTCCCACCTCATGTGCACACATTCTCCACCACTATTCCCACCTCATGTGCACACATTCTCCACCACTATTCCCACCTCACGTGCACACATTCTCCACCACTATTCCCACCTCATGTACACACATTCTCCACCACTATTCCCACCTCACGTACACACATTCTCCACCACTGTTCCCACCTCATGTACACACATTCTCCACCACTGTTCCCACCTCACGTACACACATTCTCCACCACTGTTCCCACCTCATTTGCACACATTCTCCACCACTATTCCCACCTCATGTGTACACATTCTCCACCACTATTCCCACCTCATGAACACACATTCTCCACCACTATTCCCACCTCACATACACACATTCTCCACCACTGTTCCCACCTCACATACACACATTCTCCACCACTGTTCCCACCTCACATGCACATATTCTCCACCACTATTCCCACCTCATGAACACACATTCTCCACCACTATTCCCACCTCACGTACACACATTCTCCACCACTGTTCCCACCTCATGTACACACATTCTCCACCACTCTTCCCACCTCATGTGCACACAATCTCCACCACTATTCCTACCTCATGTGCACACATTTTACACCACTATTCCCACCTCATGTGCACACATTCTCCACCACTCTTCCCACTTCACGTACACATATTCTCCACCACTGTTCCCACCTCATGTGCACACATTCTCCGCCACTATTCCCACCTCATGTGCACACATTTTCCACCACTATTCCCACCTCACGTACACACATTCTCCACCACTATTCCCACCTCATGAACACAAGTTCTCCACCACTATTCCCACCTCACGTGCACACATTCTCCACCACTGTTCCCACCTCATGTACACACATTCTCCACCACTATTCCCACCTCACGTACACACATTCTCCACCACTGTTCCCACCTCATGTACACACATTCTCCACCACTATTCCCACCTCATGTGCACACATTCTCCACCACTGTTCCCACCTCTTTATGTACACACATTCTCCAACACTATTCCCACCTCATTTGCACACATTCTCTACCACTATTCCCACCTCTTCATGTACACACGTTCTCCAACACTATTCTCACCTCATGTGCACACATTCTCCACCACTATTCCCACCTCATGTGCACACATTCTCCACCACTATTCCCACCTCTTCTGGTGACACCTAATAGAAAAATCAATTTCTTCTGTAGAATTGAACAGATTTTGTATTATATCCCCAATCAGAATTGAGGCAGGAAAATAAGAGCACACTGTGTGAGGGGAATTTGAAGAGAACTTAGCTAAAGTACTCATTTGAAAAGTGTGGACGGGGAAGGAAGATGGCAAGGGCTGAGGCTTTGCAGGTCCCTGGAACATACCTTCAGGCTTGAAGAAAAGGGGGGAGCTGGCAGACCAAGAATCCAAAGGCAGGTATCTAGACAGAGAGGACCACATGTGAGCACAGGACCTATATTTCAAAGGAGGAAGCCGCTCAGCTGCCTTGCAGGTGTGTTTCTGGAACTGACAATGCTCTGACTACCTTCTTATGTCTCTCCATCTCTTTCTGATGATTCATATTGACCCATAATGCAGATGTCAGAAGGTAAGGGTCATGCTTGTGATTTGTGCAGTTCAGTTTCTGAGAATAGGAGTAAGAATGGAATGAAGCCACCTAGAAGTGCAGCCATTGTCCCAATCTACAGACTGTCCTCCTACTGTCAAACCTATCTCCTGTGGTCCCTAAAATTTTATAGCCTCTACTTCTAGTACAGTCTATAACATAATTCTGAAAATCTGAGGACTTCTTATGAGAGAAAAGAAGGACATGAACTCCTAAATACTAAACCCATTCCAAGAAGCTTGTATAAAAATTTTAAAAACTCATCTTCTGCAAAAGAATAAANTGAGAGAGATAATAGTCTGTTAGGTCCATTTAAGTGTATATAGTGTTCAGTTTCACATGCTCTCTGTTTATTCTTTGTCCAGTTGACCTGTCCAATGGGCTCAGGGGATATTGAAGTCCCCCACTAACTAATGTGCTGGTTGATCTGTGCCTTGAAGTCCTCAGGATTGTGTTTATGAACTTTGGCGCACCAGTGTTTGGTGCAAATATATTTTATTGATTGTAGACCTTCATGTTTATTTAATCCTTTGATAAGGATGTAGTGACCCTCTTCATCTCTTCTGATTGGTTTTACTTTGAAAGCTATTGGTGTCTGATATTAAAAAAGCAACTTCTCCTTACTTTTTGGTACCATTTCTTAGATTATTTTTTCCATCCTTTCACCTAAGATTGTGCCTGTTCTTGAAGGTGAAGTGTGTTTCTTATAGGCTAGGCACCAGGAAGATGGATTCAGTGTCTTTTTTTGTTTTTTTTTTTTTTCGGTATTTTGAGACAGGGTCTCCCTTTAGGTCCCAAGACTGGCCTAGAACTCATTCTGTAGACCAGCTGGCTTGAACTTACAGAGAGGAAGATCCGCCTGCCTCTGCCTTCCAAGTCTGGGATTAAAAGCGTGCTACCCACCACACCCGGCCATGGGATTCAGTTCCTTAATCCATTCTCCCAGTCTGTCTCTTGATTGGGAATTTAGAGGACCAGGGTTCGTCCCAGTGCCCACATGCGGCTGAAGAATCATTTGTAACTCTAATTCCAGGGAGAACTCCAGTTCCAGGGAATCCAACCACCCTCTTTCTGAACCTCCGCGGCATTGCACAACACAGATTGTGCACGGGGACCTGCAATGCAGACAGTACTTCATACACATAGGAAAATAAATTAAAAAAATATTGAAAGGTGTATATTGTTTCCCTTCACTTTATTTTCTGTTGCATTTTGGATCTGTTTGTATTTCTGTGTATATAACCTTCATTGTAACACTCTCTCTTCCACTTGGGCGATAAAGCTGCTCCTTTCCTTCTGTCCTCTGAATTGCTTCAAGTATTTTCTGGAGGGCTGGTTTTCTAGGACATTGATCTTTCATCTGTCTAGTCATGGCAATTTTCCATTCCCTTTCAATTATAATTGACATTTTTGCTGGGTAGAGTAAACCTGGTTTGGCATCCATAGTCATTTATTTGAAATACTTTTGGTCCAAGCTCCTTCGGCCTTTCATCATTGTATTGAAAAGTCAAGTTGTAATTTTTGCATGAGTTTTACTTTTATATAACTTTGTGTTTTTCTCTTATGGCTTTTTAGAATTCCATCTTTGTCTGAGTATCTAAAGTGTTTTGACTATGATATGTGTGGGGAGTTACTTTTCTGATATTGTCTATTTGGTGTTTTATGTGCTTTTTATTGATGTGCGTTTGGTCTGGTTTTCAGTTGGGGAAATTTTCTTCTATAATTTCTGTTGAAGATCTGGTCCATTACCATTATCCTGGATTCTTCTCCTTCCTCTATACCTAATGATGTGGAGGTTTGGTCTCTTCAAATGTCCCACATTTCCTGTTTATTTCCACTCTTGTGTTTTTGTTGTGCTGTGTTTTAAATTTCCCTATTTTTTTGAATGTTTGTGTATTTCATACATTCATTTTTCAATTCAGTCAGCATATTCCCCTTTCCCCTCCTCCCACCCCACCGCGGACTCCAGATCATGCATCTTGCCATAACCGATCCCTTGCATCTTTCTCTTGGTCTTTTTTTTTTTATTTGCTTAGGTAATTCACATTTTCCTCCAAATTAATTATATTACTCTAAATATGATGCATACTCTTTCACCCATATGTACATAAATTACAGAACTTGAAAATAATTGGTAGGTGGATTCTTACAGCCCATTTGAGAGATTCACATTATTATATAACATTAAGTTGCTTTCAGGATTAAACAGGAATACAACGATAATGTCATTCAGCTGTTGGCCTGAGGGATTTGGTTTTAGCATCCACAAATGCAGGGAAACCATTCCCTGTCTTTCTGTACTGTTGCTACTTCACTTAGCATAAGCTTTGAGTTCCATCCATTTACCTGCAAAGTTCAATCTGATGTCATCTTTCTTTACCACTGAGAGGTACTCCATTGGTGTAGATGTACCACATTTTTGTCATCCACTCATCTGTTAGGGGCATTTGGTGGGTCCGGTTCAGTCTTCGCATGTGAAAGAGAGCTGCAATAAACAATGGCTGTGCATGTATCTTTGCAAGAGGATGGGTTCTTTGGGTGGGTATACCCAGAGAGTGGTATGAAGGGTCAGGTGGTAAGTTCCTCTAGTCTTTTAACGGTTCTCCATACTGCTTTCCATAAGTGGTTGTACAAGTTTACATTCCCACCAGCAGTGGAGAGTGTTCTGCCTTCCCCACAACCTCTCCAGCATCTGTTGCATCTGTAGAAGAACAAAATTAAAACCCCACCTCTCACCCTTGTACGAAAAATCAACTCCAAGTTGACCAAAGATCTCAACATGAAGCCAAAACCCTGAAAGGTGATAGAAGAAAAGGTGACAACAACCTAAAAGACATAGGCATAGGAAAAAGACTTTTTAAATCAGGACAGCAGCTGCACAAGAAGTAAGGTCAACAGTCAACCAAATGGGACCTTATCAAACTCAAAGCTTCTGTTACAGTGAAAGAAACAATCAAGAGAGGTGAAGAGAAAACCCCACAGACTAGGAGTGAAATTCTTGTACACAGTGATTACATCTGACATAGCATTAACCATCAAGAATATAAAAACTACTCCAAAAAAAACCAGAAAGTAAGCAAGAAAACAAATAACTACCAAAAATGGAGTAACAGAGCTGAACGAAGGTCTTCATCCAGTGAGGAATTAGAGATGCTGAGAAATATCTTAAAGAAGTGTTCAACTTCATAATTAATTAAGGAAATGCAAATTAAAACCCACTCTCAGATTATATCTCAACTCCAATACAAGCTAGGCTAAGATCAAGAAAAACAAAAAGACAACAAGCTGGGGTTGTGGTTTTTTTTTTTTTTTTATATTTTTCTATAGTGTTTGCTTGTAAGCTCTTTCAGTTCTTCCAATTATCTTCTAGGGTCGATATTCTATTTCTGCTTTTCCATTATCTGTTATGGAGGCTTTCTTTGTGCCCTTTCCTGTTGACTGAATGACGTATTCATTTCATTTTCATTTCAGCCCTGATTCCTTTACGTTATTCCATTTCCTGTCAGAGTTATTATTCTTGTCCGGTTTAACTTCAGGCGGGAGATCTCGAATGTTGGAGTCCAAAGACTGATAGGAGGGGGGTGGGATGTTTTATTCTTTTCCCATGTTGTTCATTTTTCTTTGTGCTTTTTGGCATGTGGGAAATTTTTTTGATTGCTTTGTTGTATAATCTGATTTGAAATTCAGTGTTTCTTAGTTGCGATTGTGGGCCTGTTCCTCTAGTTGACTGGGGGTACGGGGTAGGTGGGGGTTTTTAGGGGGTAGCGCTGATTTGTGCCCATGCACTGACAACCTGTCAGCCCTCAGTGTCTGAGCTGGGGTTTCCCAGATGGTACGCATCATGGGAGCGTGCGTCTGTCACGCAGAAGCCGAAGGGCAGCTGACTAGGGCTCTCAGATGGTCCCGTGAAGCAAGGGCCCCAGCACGGTGGGCCAGCCGCTCTTAGCCAGCCGTGTGGAGGAAGCCGAGGGGGAAGCGTGCCTCAGGTGTCCCTATAGACCAGGGTTCCCAGCCAGGGCGGCCTGAATCTCGGGCCCTGTCCAAGGCGGTGTATGTCTAACCGACTTCAAATTTTGCAAAGACTTTCATCAAGCCAATTTAAATGTCTACATCATTATTTTATATTGATAACACAAAGTTAGACAATGAACGACAGACATTAAAATACAAAAAAAAAAATAATCTTAGAGCTTTTTTTTTTTTTTTTTATTATATATATTTACAAGTTTATTTCAATCAAATCTAGACCTCGTCCCCCTCCATACCCCCACCCACTAGAGACTCAATGCATTTTGCAAACATGTTCTTTCATCTCCTTCTCAGTCTTTCTCAATATTATCCATAGGGAATTGACAGTTTTGAGCAGAAGTTCACTGTTTCGTCAGTTTTTGATGCAGATTAATTTGTTGTGCTGTTGTTGTTGTTTCCAATCATGCCATCACTCCCAACTGCTTTGACAAAAGATCAAGGGGCCAGCACAAGAAAACTTACAACTAGGTAATTTGGGTGACCGCATCCACATAATGGAGGATACCATTCGTCATTTTGTTTTTCTGGACTACGTGTACTTCACTAGCATCATGATCCTCTAGTCCCAGCCATTTTCCTGCCAAAGCTCATGATGTCGTCTGTTCCTTTATGTGCATAGAACTCCATTGTGTAGATGTACCATCATTTTCTCTATCTCATCATCAGTTGAGGGCATTTGCGGTTGGTTCAGCTCTTTGCTATTGTTTGAAGAGAGCTGAAAATAAACATGGCTGTGCATGTATCTTTGCTTGGGGTGAGTCTTGAGGGTCACATGCCCAGGAGTGATATGGCTGGTCATGGTGGCAAGTTCATTCCACGTCTTCCAAGGTTCTCCACATTGCTTTCCATAGTGGCTGTATGAGTTTACATTCCCCCCCACCACCCCCCGCAGTGGATGATGTTCCCCTTTCCCCAAAACACCTCTCCAGCACTTGGTATCATTTGTTTTCTTGACTCTATCACCAGTCTATTATTGGAGCCTAGTAAGATGTATCTTAAAGTGGTTTTTGATTTGCATTCTTACTTAATGATTAGTGATGTTGAACACTTCTTAAGTGTCAGGTTTCTCAGGTACATCTCTAATTCCTCACTTTGTTAGTCTCTGTTCAGCTCTTTGCTCCATCTTTGCTGAGTGCGGTAATGTGTTTTCTTTATTTTGTTTTTGATATAGTTTATATATTCTGATAATCAATGCTTCGTCAGATGTTTCTGTGTGTGAAGGTTTCCTCCCACTCTGGTGGGATTTCTCTTCACTTCCTTGATTGTTTCTTTTGATGACCGCGAAAGCTTTTGAGTTTAAAGACGTCCCATTTGTCAATTGTTGACCTTAACTTCTTCGGTCAGCTTGCGTCTGATTTAGAACTAGTCTTTTCCATATGACTATGTCTTGTAGTTTGCTAGCAATTTTTCTTCTTTATTTCCTCAGACTTTGGTTTCATGTGAGGTCTTTGATCCATCTGGAGTTGACTTTTGTACGGGCGGAGGATAGGGTTTAATTTCCATACTTTACAAGTAGTTTTAATGTATTTCTAAATCTCTCTGAGCCTGTTTCCTCATCAATAATATTATGAAAGGGGATTTATTGAATTGGCTTCCAAAACTGGAGTCAAACATCCATAGTTAAATTCAACTGTGGCCATCTGCAGGCTTGAAGAAGCAGAGACCCAGTCCTTCTCAGTCCAAGAAGCTGAAGCTGCAGAACAAAGCCAGTTCAACTATGCGGCTCAGTCCCAGACTGGATGCCTGGAAGCACACGGGAAGATTGTTGTAAAAGAAGCTTGAATCTAAAACCCAAGGGCAATGGGAACAACAACAGACTCACATGCTTAGGAAGACAGCAGCCGGCTTTCTCCTGCTTGAACCATTTCAGCCTGCCTGCATTCAAGTCAAGTCTTCCCATATGGTTGCAGTTCCACATGTCAGTCATCTTTAGACACACTCTCACTGACAACACAGAGTACTTCACTAACTAAGGCATCCCTCAATTCCAATCAAGTTGACAAAATCAACTACCACATGCAAAAGTGATGGTTATTATTATACAGTTACCTCACAGGATGAGAACAATTAAACAGTAGTGGAAAGATAGCTGGCAAAGTTTTCTCCCATTCTCTAGGCTGTCAACTCACCCTGATGATAATGTGTGAAGGTTTTTAATTTCATGTAATCTCTCTTGTCAATTTGGAGCTATTTCCTGTGCTGCTGGGGTGCTATTCAGAATGTTCTCTACCTAAAACTCATTTAAAGTGTTGTCTGTGTTTTCCTTCCATGATTTCCGCATCTTAGGATTTAACATAATACCTTTGATTTAGTTTGATTTGCTTTTTCTACAGGAGAGAGATTATGAATCTACATGTCATTCTTCATTTACCATATGCCTGTCATTGTCCACATGGCTTGTAGAATAATTGTGAAGTACAGATGATTCCTTTGGCTATATAGTTTCTGCTTGAGGTTCTTTTGGATGTAAGTATGATTTGTGTTTCTGTAAGAATTTTGGTATTGTTTTTGAAGCTTCAGTCAAGGAGCTAATATCTAGCATATATAAAGAAGTGCAAAAGTAAATCCCCTCAACACAACTGCCCTTCAGGCACATGGGACAATGAACTGAGCGTACAGCTCTCAAAGGAAGAAATATAACATTGTTGCAAGTGTTGCTAAGTGGCCCACATTCTCAGGCCACCGATGAGATGCAAATTAAAATTATTTTGAGAATCCGTCTCACCCTAGTCAGAATGACTTTTTACAAAAATGACAAAAATGTTGGCCAAGATGTGGGAAAAGAGGAAACAATTACTCATTGTTAGAGGGAGGGTAAACTGGTGTAGCCACCATGGAAATTCAGTGTTGAGGTCTCTCAAGAAACTACAAATAGAACTCGAATATGAGCTAGCTGTGCCACTCCTGGACAAACACCCAAAGGACTCTACATCCCATCACAGAGATACTTCGCACATCCATATTTTATATTATTGCTCCTTTCATAACAGCAAGTAAATGGAATCTGTTAGTGTCCATTCACTGACAAACATAAATAAAAACGTCGGTATATATTCTCCCAATGGGAATTTTATTCAGCCAAAAAGTAAAAAAGACAATTATGAACTTTTCCAGGAATATGGATGGAATTGAAAATATGCACAAAGTGAGGCAACTCCAGGCCCATGAAAAGAAAATGCCACATGCTCTCTCTTATATGCTGATCCTAATTGTCACATGTGTGTATTTACATGGAAGTAAAAGTGGGTTGCGGCCAGGAAACTATAAAGGGGGTCATGAGAAAGGGACAAAGAGAGTGTAAGGTAGGGAAGTGTGGAAGGTAATGAAATATATGAGATGTGAAAATGGAAGAGGGAGTACTAGGCAAAAGGAACTGTGAAGACATAGGGACATTTCAGGTATATGAATGATGGAAGCAGAACATGATATACTCACCTGGCTGAAAGATGCCGACAGAAACTTAAATGAGAAAAAACCTATTAAGATGTTTTGTACCAGGACAAAGATTGTTATGCCCAAGCTGGAAATATAACATCAGAGATAATTACCTCCCAAGAGCCCTATGAAGTTAGAAACTGAGCAAATCAATAGTTTTTGTCATACTGATTTATTTATTAGTAATAAAATCATGTTAACTGTAATGAGTGAAAACACCACACAGCTAGATCATAGTCATATTCTAAGTAAACTTCTACAAGAAAACAAAACTTCTTTGAGAAACACTTCTTATTCTCTTCTGTCTCTGGGTCTGATCCAACCACTCCCTCCAATCATCTTGAACTATTCCCCCTCCTAGTATGGCTTTTTATTATAAGAACTTATGACTCTGCCTGGAGAATTTCTCCAAACAACTGAAGAGGCTGAACACAGGAAGAAGCCCCAGAAAACCTAAGAAGCAAAGCAATCCTCAGTCAGAGACCTGTGGATTTGGAGGAAGTGTACTTCAGTTTTCACCCAGTGTTCTGTGGAACTGCTCAGTCCCTATTCAGCTTGACAAGACCAAAAGCTTGCATCTCACTTTCTGATCATAATAACCTGCTTGCAAACACTTATCTTGGATGGATCCTTCATTTCTCCCCATTCACATCCCCATCATTCCCAAGAGGTATCCAGCATACTACGAACATTGCCTCTACTCGATTCTTGCTTCTGATCTGATCAGTGGAACCGAACAAGTATCATCTACGTCATTTTAATAATACGTTCTAGATTACTATGATTCACTATAGCTAAAAATGAAAAATCTGAAGATAGGATCTATGAATCTGTCTGATGGGGGGTGGGGAAGAAAAAAAAAAAAAAAAAAAAAAAAAAAATTAAAATAAAAAAAAATTAATTACCTTCGAGGGCTAGAGCGAGATGACCTACCAGCTAAAGAAGCGACGAACCTGCTCTTGCAGAGTGACAGGTTCGATTCCTAGCACCCACGGAACCGGCTTTGAGAATCCAATCCAGAGAAATTCCAGCGTCCAGGGAATCCGACACCGCCCTCTTCTGACCTCCACGGCATTGCACCAAAAACCTTACTCATGCAGATAGTACATTAATATCACATTAAAAAAAAAAATTAATAAATAAAACTACCTTCGCAAACAAGATTGGAAAGTCCCTACGTACATGACACATTATTCCATGCTTCTAGTCTGGGAACTATGTGTCACCACAATGAGATGAAGACAAAAGCTTTCGAAGTCTTTATAACATCATTCCATTGCAGCACTTTCAAGTGTAGCTTACAGGACTTACCTGAGACCCTGGTAGCACCTAGTTCACAGCAGACAGAGCTCCTGTGGTGAGTCTAGGGGATATCAGCTTCTGCTGTCATATGCAGAGTCGTCAACACTTAGACAGGTGGAAACTCTACTAGAAAATATTTTCCACCTGGATGGTTTCAAAATTGCTATTCTGGAGCATCTTAAACAGCTCTGGGCATGTAATTGATGTCTGCAGTAATAGCATGTAGCATTCATTTTGTTTCCTTAGACACCCCAGGATAATCATGTAGTAAGCAGAGTAGACACATGTCTACTTTTATTTGCCATGGATTTTTACATGATTTTATCCCAGGATGTAGCATATTCACGTTTACTTTGGATCAGGCATGCACCAGGCTTTACAAGTGCAACTTAATACCTGAATGGAGAGAGAAACTGACAAATTCTAAGGCTCTAAAAAGACCTTAAACAACTGATTTCCTCATCTTACTTCTTCACTTCAACTGTCTGCTCTACCCAAGTCTTGTTCATGCTGGTGTTTGGTCTCAAAACAGTGCCCACAGTATTTGTCTGTTCCATTGCTATAAAATCTCAACAGGATATAAAAAAATTGCAAAGTGCGATCAGTTTTAATTCATCACATCCCCAGGATGGGTGTGAGGGCAGATGGGAGCAAAGGGAGGCAAGGAGGCACTAGCCCAACTATTAAAGGCATATATGATGTCGCTGACATCATTGTTGGACTCAGTCAGCGTCTACTTAATAGAATAAGACATTCATCACCAGATGCCCAGAAAATAAACTGTCCTAACATCCCTGGGTGTTCATTACAGTCAGGTGGCCAGGAGTGCCAGCTGCTGCTCATGTGCTATTTCCCTTTATTTCTCTTTGGAGAGTCTGTTGTGATGGGCTTAGCTATAAAAAAAGTACTCCTTAATCTTCCCTGCAGACCTGTATGGCCAATGAGATCATTGGGTGTTGTTCTCATGTGGAAAGCTCTTTCTTTCTCCACTAACCTCTGTATGGAATGCAGATGTAACCGCTAGCACTCCAGAACCCTTTTGTAAATATGAGAATAAAGCTCATGCAATAAGAATGGCAGAGCACTGAAATAGAAGGGCATTGATCCTGATGAATATAACAGTGTGTCAAAATTATTGTAAAGCAAGCCACTCTGAAATCTTAGTACCCTAAGGAGTTACTTATTGAGCTTCTCTCTTCTACATTCCAACAGTTTGAACTGCACTAATCTAGATGGGTCTTCTCATTGAAGCTAGTGTTATTCCTTGATAGTGTTCACTGGGTCTTTAACTAACACAGTTGGTATTAGGCGGGTTTTTGCAGCTTTGGTTGGAACAGCAGAGATAACCAAAGACTCTTCTGTGGTCTCTCCCCCAGAAAGGAGCAAAATACCAGCAAAAATCTAATGCTTGGGACTTGCCCTTCCTCATTTCAGTCACATACTGTTGCCACACAACCAACCTGGAATTAGGGGACACAGAAATATTCAAAATGGATTACTTATATAATTATAACCATGTTTTTTGTTGTGTTCTGTTACTAACAGAGTCAACAAAATCCCTTAGAGATACAAGCACTATAAGAATCAGTCCAGGCTGGGCATGGTGGCATATGCTTTTTTTTTTTGGGGGGGAAGACGGGGATGTCTGTGAGGTGAAAGGCCAGCCTGTCTACATATGGAATAATGCAGGCCAGCTGGGACTAAAGGGAGACCCTGTCTCAAAAAACACCAAAAAAAAAAACAAAGTCAGGACAGGAGCACGTTGTCATATTTTCAGAGGACAGATTTGGAGCCTCTTGCAACATGACAAAAAGCAGTAAACGTAGTGTTCACGTGCACATTCTCCACCCCTATTCCCACCTCATGTGTCACACATTCTCCACCCCTATTCCACCTCATGTGCACACATTCTCCACCCCTATTCCCACCTCATGTGCACACATTCTCACCACTATTCCACCTCACATCACACATTCTCCACCACTATTCCCACCTCATGTGCACACCTTCTCCACCACTATTCCAGCTCACGTACACACCTTCTCCACCACTATTCCAGCTCACGTACACACTTCTCCACCACTATTCCAGCTCACGTACACACCTCTCCACCACTATTCCACCTCAGATACACACATTCTCCACCACTGTTCCACCTCACGTGACACACATTCTCCACCACTATTCCCACCTCAGCATACACACATTCTCCACCACTACTCCCCACCTCACATACACACATTTCTGATCCACCACATTCCACCTCGTGCACATGTGCACACTGCATGTGCACACATTCTCCACCACTAGTTCCCACCTCATGTGCACACATTCGTCCACCACTGTTCCCACCTCATGTGCACACATTCTCCACCACTATTCCCACCTCACGTACACACATTCTCCACCAGTATTCCCACCTCATGTGCACAATTCTCCACCACTATTCCCACCTCATGAACACACATTCTCCACCACTATTCCCACCTCACTTGTACACCACATTCGCCCACCATTTTCCCACCTCACCGTACACACATTCCCACCACTATTCCCACCTCACGTACACACATTCTCACCACTATCCCCACCTCATGTGCACACATTCTCCACCACTATTCACACCTCATGTGCACACATTCTCCACCACTATTCCCCCTCATGTGCACACATTCTCCACCACTATTCCCACCTCACATACACACGCTTCTCCACCACTATTCCCACCTCACCATACACACCTTCTCCACCACTATTCCCACCTCACGTACACACATTCTCCACCACTGTTCCCACCTCACATACACACATTCTCCACCACTATTCCCACCTCTCAGTACACACATTGTCCACCACTGTCCCACCTCACGTACACACATTCTCCACCACTGTTCCCACCTCATTTGCACACATTCTCCACCACATTCCCACCTCATGTGTACACATTCTCCACACTATTCCCACCTCATGAACACACATTCTCCACCACTATTCCCACCTCACATACACACATTCTCCACCACTGTCTCCTCACCTCACCATACACACATTCGTCCACCACTGTTCCCACCTCCACATGCACATATTCTCCACCACTATTCCCACCTCATGAACACACATTCTCCACCACTATTCCCACCTCACGTACACACATTCTCCACCACTATTCCCACCTCACATGCACACATTCTCCACCACTATTCCCGCCTCATGTGCACACATTCTCCACCACTATTCCCACCTCACGTACACACATTCTCCACCACTGTTCCCACCTCATGGCACACATTCTCCACCACTATTCCCACCTCAAGTACACACATTCCCCACACTATTCCCACCTCATGTCACACATTCTCCACCACTATTCCCATCTCATGTGCACACATTCTCCACACTATTCCCACCTCATGCACATATTCTCCACCACTTTCCCACCTCACGTACACCAAATTCATCACCACTGTTCCCACCTCACGTACACACATTCCCACCATGTTCCACCTCACGTACACACATTCTCCACCACTGTTCCCACCTCATGTGCACACATTCTCACCACTATTCCACCTCATGTGCACACATTCTACACCACTATTACCACCTCATGTGCACACATTCTCACCACTATTCCCACCTCATGTGCACACATTCTCCACCACTTTCCCACCTCATGTACACACATTCTCCACCACTATCCCCACCTCACATATACACCGACAATTCTCCACCACTATTCCACCTCATGTGCACACATTCTACACCACTATTACCACCTCATGTGCACACATTCTCCATCCACTATTCCCACCTCACGACTACACATTCTCCACCACTATTCCCCCTCCAGTGCACACATCTACTGCCACTAATTCCACACTCATGTTGCACACATTTCCACCACTATTCCCACCTCACGTAGACACATTCTCCACCACTATTCCCACCTCATGAACAACACGTTCTCCACCACTATTCCCACCTCACGTACACACATTCTCCACCACTGTTCCCACCTCAGATACACACATTCCTCCACCACTATTCCCCACCTCATGTGCACACATTCTCCACCACTGTTCCCACCTCTTTATGTACACACATTCTCCAACACTATTCCCACCATCATTTGCACACATTCTCTACCACTATTCCCACCTCTTCATGTACACACGTTCTCCAACACTATTCTCACCTCATGTGCACACATTCTCCACCACTATTCCCACCTCATGTGCACACATTCTCCACACTATTCCCACCTCTTCTGGTGACACCTAATAGAAAAATCAATTTCTTCTGTAGAATTGAACAGATTTTGTATTATATCCCCAATCAGAATTGAGGCAGGAAAATAAGAGCACACTGTGTGAGGGGAATTTGAAGAGAACTTAGCTAAAGTACTCATTTGAAAAGTGTGGACGGGGAAGGAAGATGGCAAGGGCTGAGGCTTTGCAGGTCCCTGGAACATACCTTCAGGCTTGAAGAAAAGGGGGGAGCTGGCAGACCAAGAATCCAAAGGCAGGTATCTAGACAGAGAGGACCACATGTGAGCACAGGACCTATATTTCAAAGGAGGAAGCCGCTCAGCTGCCTTGCAGGTGTTTCTGGAACTGACAATGCTTTGACTACCTTCTTATGTCTCTCCATCTCTTTCTGATGATTCATATTGACCCATAATGCAGATGTCAGAAGGTGAGGGTCATGCTTGTGATTTGTGCAGTTCAGTTTCTGAGAATAGGAGTAAGAATGGAATGAAGCCATCTAGAAGTGCAGCCATTGTCCCAATCTACAGACTGTCCTCCTACTGTCAAACCTATCTCCTGTGGTCCCTAAAATTTTATAGCCTCTACTTCTAGTACAGTCTATAACATAATTCTGAAAATCTGAGGACTTCTTATGAGAGCAAAGAAGGACATGAACTCCTAAATACTAAACCCATTCCAAGAAGCTTGTTAAAATTAAAAACTCAAATCTTTGCAAGAATAAAATTCTGTTTGGCATTTAATAACCAGGGAAGTGTCCTCACTTAGAATGATATGGAAGTCCCATTGACACTACAGTCTTCAATGGTTTGATGTAATCTCCCTTAGAATGGGATCTTCTGACACACACTCCATCTCAAAGCACTATTGGTAATGGAAAGCTGTATGTAACTCTAAAAGTTGCAAAATATCATCATGGGGGACAGAGCCATCAGACAGTGCCCACATATGGGCAGTAGGGATCTGAAATGGTCTGAGTAGGTATGACCCCACCTCCCCCACCTCTAGAGCAAACAGGTGTGGACAAAGGCCTTCATTCTTTTTAATGCCCCTATCTCCTTGGAGCTGAGGATTTTGGGTGGGCATTCCTTCTCTTGAACCTGTTTGTGTCTTTGCCTGGCTTTCCTGAGAATCTCCCAAATCCATCCTCTGGTCACACTACCTTGGCTGACTTACAAAAAGGCTGTGTATATTAAGATTTTCTCTTTTTTCTGCTATTTCAAACATCTGACTTTGATTTTCTTTTGAAGAAAGAGTTTCTGAGTTGCGACCCCCTAATGATTTCCACTAAGAAAGTATAGTTTTGCCAAAACTAGGGTCAAATACAAAGATGGCACTTCTAAATTTATTGTGTCTTTAAGGAAATTCATGGGGGAAATTATCCATTAGAGTGATCATGTAAACTCTGAAAGAAATATAGAGCCTAGAATCAGCATGAAATTTAAATCTCAATAAAATCTCTAATATTCAGTAGATAACTATATATATTATCAATGCATATATGCCGTATATGTATTCATGTGTTATATATTCTTATATATGGTTATATATATTCAAGTGTGTGAGCATTTAAGAAATAGTATGTTGACATATATTACAATTAAGTACAAGCAGATCTTTAATAATCTGAAAAATGCCAATATAAATTCAGAATTTCTGGAAAAGTTAAATTTTTCTTAATGGCACATCTCAAATCTGAGGTATGGTGATCATTTGGTGGTCTCTGTGGATCCAGCATACAAGATATTTCCTCCATAGAGACTTGTTTAAAGTTAGGGATTACTTTGTAATCCTACACCTTAGTAATTAAAAGACTCAATTCTAAAATGTTGAAGCTGCCTTTTAAATTAAATTACAGAACTTAATTAAAGCATTAAATATATGTTTACAAACAAAATATTGCAGATGCATGAAGCTTCTGGATGCCCAACCTTTCATTTTAATACACAATAAGATCTTTAGCAATGGAAAGCTGAGAATTCTCCTCACAAAAGGGGTAGGTTATTGAAATTTTTATTACTCCCCGAAACTCTCCAGTACCAAACTATTTATATATTGTATAATGTTGATTTAAAAACTTTTTCCCACCACTTAAGTTAAAAATCTGTAAAACTGTGTCTGAAATACATCAAAGATCTTTTGTTATTTCACTTACTTATTCCACACCTTCTGTTTAGAAAATCCTTGGGATGTTGTATGATTCCTGTCATTTTGGAGCTCTTAATCAAGATAGATAATGAAATAAGTAAGTCATTTAGCATCTTAGAATGTAGGAAGTACAGTGAAAAAGAAAAAATAATGTAGCACAAGGAAGTATTAAAACCACTTAGTGGGTAGAAATAATGGGTTTTGATTTTAAATAAAGATGCTAAAAATATGATCCTTAAGCAAAACTGTGAAGAAGGCAAAATGGCCAAGCAGAAGTGTGTGAGGTGATATGGCATCTGAACCCCACTGCAAAGGGACCTGACAAAGCCATTACTCTCAATGCCTACTCTGGGTGAGGCTGTGGACTGAAGGGTAATGTAGTCCACAGCCACTCAATGACCTATAAGTGTTTAAGCAGCGACATTCCCATTAATGCTGTTCTACAAAGACTCCATAAAGCACCCAAATGACAAGAACTTAAGAGAACTCTTGAACTTTATAGGCAAGAAATATCTAAGCATAAATTGATACATTATCCATAAACTTCCTTGACTACTACAAGGGTGATCCCACCTCTCAAGTAACAGAAAACCTCTTACCGAAGGATCAGCCCTAGCTAAACTGTGTTTACAAGAATACCTCTAAGCTGGATTGTGCTGTTTCCATGAACATCGATTTGAACTGGCCTTAAGGTTTACAGCTTCATTGTTCTTGTCTTACAGTAATTACCAGCTGTAGTTGAATAGCTGACCACCAACCACCGTGAAGCATGGTCAAGAAAGTGTAAAATTGGAGACTCAACTCCTTTCCAATATTATATTCTCTGCAGGAATGGTTTTCATCACTTTCATCCACACAGTATCCATCCTTATGCCTTTCCTGTCCTTTCACCTACTGACAGCCATTGTCACAGCACCACTAGTAACCATCCCTCATCCATTAAAGAAAGTCCATTGCTAAGGAAAATGTGTGGACCTATGAACTGACACCCCAGCAGAGAAGAACCAGCCCTCTGTTTCTCATATCTCTGCTTTGATCAAAAGTCTCAACTGTGGACTGATGATCTATCTATAGTCATGGATGATGCTGCTGAAAATCAAGGGCTTGCTGCTGTGTTTTATGTACTAGAGCTTAAGGATACGGGACTGTCACTGTGCTTCACAAGTGGCATGTGGCATGTGGGTTTCTATGTCTTCATGTGCTTTCATGGGTCACTCAGTGCTGAAATGATGATGTTGTAATATGTAATGGTCAAAGTCTTTTCAATGGCTCTGCATATGACAGTGCCCTGGTCTAGTAACTGTCTCCACATCTTTTCACAGTGGGAAAAGCAGAGGCACAGTCCTTTATTTAGGAAACCCTACATGATTGTTATTCCAATAATGACACTGGAATCTTAGGACACTTCTACTCAGAAAGTAATATTTCTTAGATATGACTTCTCTGAGGACAGAAAGAAAACATGTAGCTTTAAAAGTAAGGTTTCCAAGGTATGTTGCCTGCAATGCAGTGATAGCGAGGATAAAAAATAAATTACATATAGTAACAATAACTGGTGTTAAAGTTTTATCATTCAAATAATGGTAGCCATCTTTTACAATTTTTAATCAAAAGGTCAGAATGTCTATTTAGAAAAGCATTTTAAAATCTCAAAGTGATTACCATTGTGAAGGAAAGTTCCCAAACATAAGCTGTACCTACAGATGCTGATTAACAGATTAGACCTTCAGTGATATGGAAGAGGTTGGAATGTTGCAGGTCCAGAGCCTAATTTCAAATTACCTGGGACCATCTCTAGCTATCCTCAAAGGCCATTTGCTGAACTACAAAANAGCGAGGATAAAAAATAAATTACATATAGTAACAATAACTGGTGTTAAAGTTTTATCATTCAAATAATGGTAGCCATCTTTTACAATTTTTAATCAAAAGGTCAGAATGTCTATTTAGAAAAGCATTTTAAAATCTCAAAGTGATTACCATTGTGAAGGAAAGTTCCCAAACATAAGCTGTACCTACAGATGCTGATTAACAGATTAGACCTTCAGTGATATGGAAGAGGTTGGAATGTTGCAGGTCCAGAGCCTAATTTCAAATTACCTGGGACCATCTCTAGCTATCCTCAAAGGCCATTTGCTGAACTACAAAATTTTATTTTTGTTTATTAATTTTTTTTTCTTGGTCTTTTTTTTTTTTTTTTTTTTTTTTTTTATTAATCCAGCTATTTAATGCAAAAGCTGTGCCATTTGGTTATTTATTGGTTTTCGGTTGTATTGAGACAGTTGTCTCTCTGTAGCCTCAGCTGGCCTGGAACTTGCTATATAGATAGGCTGGTCTTGTTTTCACAGAGGTCTGCCTCTCTCTGCCTCCCAAGTGCTGGAATTAAAGGCTTGTGCCACTGTGTTCAGTCTAGAGCTGTGTTTTTGTATGTACACTGTAGAGATGCAACCGCACAGTAGCTCAATGCCAAGTATCCAAATGCCAACATGCAGACATCAGCTCCTGATTCTTTTCTCTCAAGCATGGATTCTTAGTTCTTTGGTTAATAATAATTGTTTGGGGCTAAACAGCAGTTACAGGCACTGCGGGCTGCTCTGTCAGAGGACCTGAGTTCAATTCCAAGCACCACATGGGAGCTAACAACTGTTGATAACTCAAGTTCCAGGGGAATCTGACACCCTTTTCTGACCTCTGTGGGCATTGCATGAAACAGGTACACTTACATACATGCAGGCAATACACTAATATGCGTAAAATAAAAGTAATTAAAATATTTTAAAGAAACAGTAGTTATGTTCTTCTAGTCCTGTATTTTGCATTCATTTCTTACTAATGAAACTATTTCTGTAGCCATAAATAGGCAGGACTTACCAATTAGTCATGCTAATATAGGAAATCCTAAAAATTCAGGGCATGGTGTTGAAATATGTGCTAGAGACAGAATTCAAAGAGTAAAACTTCTAAGAAGAAATGTGTCAAAGTGAAGGCTGAAAATATGCACAGAATTAGATTCTTTGCAGCCTATGATAACCAAGAAGGCATTCTCTGAGGTTGTCTAGAAAAATTCGCCTTGAATACTATATTAGTTATTTTCTGTTGCTGTAATAAAACACCATGACCAAGGGAACTTATCAAAGGAAGAGTTTATTTGAGCTTATGATTGACGGTTCCAGGGAATCAGAGTCCATTGTGGTGGGAGGCATGGTGGCCGGGACTGGAGCAGCAAGCCAAGGTTCACATCTCACAATGAGCACAGGAAGTCAAGAGAGAGGAGAGAGACTAGAGACTGCAAGGCTTGTTGAATTCACTAAGTCTGCCCCCAATGACGTACTTCCTCCAGCACGGCCACAACTTCTAAGTCCTCCAAGAACAGTGCCACCAACTGGAGACAAAATGTCTGAATACTTAAAGCCTATGGGCGACATTCTCATTCAAACCACCACATTCCACTCCCTGGCCCCCATAGGCTCATGACCATATAAAATGCAAAATGCATTTAGTCCAACCTTAAAAGTCCCCATAGTCTTTACCAGTCTTAATTATATTCAATTATATTCAGTCCAAAATCTCTTCTGAGACCCAGGCCAATCTCTTAACTGTAAGCTCCTGTAAAATCAAAAGACAAATTACATACTCCCAACATACAGTGGAACTGAATACACATTCCCATTCCAAAAGGGAGGAATAGAGGCATAGTGAGGAAATATAGGACCAAAACAAGACCAAAAACCAGCAGGGCAAACACCAAGTCCAGTAGCTCCATGTGCAACTTCTGGGACTTGACTTCCAAAGGGCTGAGATGGCTCAGCTCTTCCAGCTTTGCTTGCAATATACATCTCTTTCTTAGGCTGGTACCACTTCCTGTATGCAGCTCTCCTTGGCAAATATCTCACAGCTCTGGCAACTTGAATGTCTTCTTGGGGTCTCTCTGCCAACCAGGCTTCACATTCACAGATTCTGCAATGCATATCAGGGTGTCTTTATTCAGGGACACCCCTGCTGTACCTTGTGCCTTACTTGGCCTCTTGAAACCATGGAGGAAAACTATTGACCCTTCACTCTTGCAAACTCATCCTCTAAAGCCGAGCACGCATGTGGAATGAAACTGCAGAGTTTGGCTGCACTTTTGGCATGGACCCTGGCCTATTTCTGACCACATTTGCCCTTTTTTTGGCTTGGACTTCGTTGGGACAGAAAACCCTTTCAGTATTTTCCTTTCAAAAGTTAGAGGATTAGCTGGGTGTGGTTCTTGCCCTGAAGGTATCTGTTTTTTGTTTACTGTAAAACTCTAGCCCCTCCTTAATCACACTTTCCCATTGTTTATTGTAAATAGCTAGGCCTCTCCTTAATCACTTTAATCTCCTTATCAAAGGGAGCCTCTCCTTCCAAGGCCTTGCCCTACCTTTAATCTCCTAGTGCATTTCAATCCCGACTGTACATTCTGCATTTCTTTCTGCCCATTTGCTCTTTTTCACGTAGATTGTATAATATTCACCAATAAAAACCAGCCACCATTTCTACATTAGGCTATCTGAAATATCCTCCACCAAGATATTAGTCCATTGCTTTCGCAACTTCCATCAGGCAAGCATTGGCTATGGCAAATTGGCCAGACTCTTTGATAAAAGATCCCAGTTTGCTGCCTAAGTTTTTATTTTCCTCTGGAACTACATTTTTTGCAGCAATGCTTTCTTCCAGGCTTCTACTAAAATGGCCTTTAAGCTCTGCTAAAGTAGTCAACAGTCTACGACTCTTTTCTAGCCCAAGTTCCAAAGTCTTCACAGTTCTCCAAAAATCACACATGGTCAGGTTCTTTATAGCCAAACACCCCATCTGGTACAAATCACGTATTAGTCACTTTTCTGTTGGTGTAATAAAACACCATGACCAAGGGAACTTTAAAAAGAGAGTTTATTTAGCTTATGATTGGCGTTCCAGGGATCAGAGTCCATTGTGGTGGAAGGCCTGGTGGCCAGGCTGGAGAGCAAGCCATCGGTTCACATCTCACAATGAGCACAGGAAGTCAAGAGACAGAGAGAAGAGACTGGAGACTGCAAGGCTTGTAAACTCACTAAGTCTGCCCCCCAATGTAACCCTTCCTCCAGCAGGCCAGCACCTTCTAAGACCTCCAAGAAACGTGCCACCAACTGGCGACAAAATGTCTGATACTTAAAGCCTATGGGGGGACATTCTCATTCAAACCACCACAAAATCAGATGGATTCAAAGGTCCAAAGTTATTCCCATAGAATGTAGATATCTTACATGCTAATTGATTGTCATGCCACCCACATTGAAATTGGTATCTAAAAAGTCTAAAAAATTTTGATTGCAGCAAAGAAAGACATAGTTATATCCTATGTACACAAAAGACAAGTAAATAATGACTCTGAAAGTCAATGCAATAGAAATGTATCACTTTTTTCTTTTTTTCTTTTTTTTTTTTTTTTTTTTTTTGTTTATATTTAGACACGTTTCTCCCTTTAGTCCCAGCTGGCCTGGAACTCCCTATGTAGACCAGGCTGGCTTTGAACTCAGAGATCTGCCTGCCTCTGCCTCTGCCTCTGGAGGGCTGGGATTAAAGGTGTGGAAAGTCTGACACTATATCCTGTTAGCAGAATAATAATAGCAAATTCATCCTTGGGGCCTGTGAGCTCCCCAGCCATTGGTTATATTTTAACTTAAAGGAGCAGGTGTTAAACCCCAAAAAGAATGCAGCGTAGGGCCAAAAGTGCGCTAAGTCAGTGCCACTACAGGGGACCGGCGTCCGCACCCAGCATGGGAGATGAACAATTGGAGAAACTAACAGGTCCAACCTCCTGACCTTCCTGCTTCAGGTGCAAACTGTAGTAATCATGATAACACAGCGATATAGAATAAAAAAAAAATAAATAAAAAAAAAAACGGAATGCCAGCCTTTGGAAAAAAAAATCCATTCATTCATACACTGGGTATGCACCTTCTAAGACTACACTGCACTCAATAAAGCGATGATACAGCAAGATTCTTGAGAATTCGAAATGCTGGAGTGCTCCAGAGAATGGGCTTGGAATCGGGAAAAACTGCTGGGGCCATGTTGGCATAGGATCCAGTGTAAGAGCTCCCAGTATGTACGTGGTTTTAGGCACCTGTGGCCCCAGTGTAAGGCTTACATCCATCGCTTTGTAGGCAAGCCTGATTAAACTCTCTAGTCTTTTGGAAACTAAGATTGGAGAGTCTGCTCCTTGTTTTGCCCGGTAACTGGATAGAGGTGAGGCTGGGATGCCAAGTGTGGGAGGCATCGCCCAGAGGAAATCTCTGCAACACCACCTTTGCTCCCATTGGCAAATCTTGCCACGCTGGATATAATCACAGTTCACAGGGTTCACAGGGGGGGAGACTGCTGATGTCTTTATTTATTATTTATTCATTTATTTATTTTATGTGTATGAGTGTACTGTCTGCATGTAGGTTGGTGCACCCCTGTCCTGAAATGCCGTGGAGGTCAGAAGAGGGCATCAGATTTCCCCATAACTGGCGTCAAAGACAGTTCTTAGCTGCCACGTGGGTGCTGGGAATCAAACCTGGGTCCTCTGCAAGAGCAGTTGGCACTCTTAACCACTGAGCCATCTCTCCAGCCCCTGTCAATGTCTTTTTCCCCAGCACCCTGCATATCACCTTCCAGTACTGTGAAAACTAGCCAGTGTGGAGGAAACTTCCTGCTCAGCACCAACTTGATTGCTCCATTCTTGTGGTCAATGTGTTGGTGTCCTCACAACAACCATCGAGTTCTGGTGGACAAACAAAGGGAATGGCAATACCTGTATTGTTTGAGGGTCTCCAAGACACCTCTGACCAGCAAATGGAGAAGAGAATTCCCACACCTGGCACTGGGCCTTTTATCTGGCAGCCTATAGCTTCTACAAGGAACATAATCCCCTGTAGTAGGAAGCCCCAAATGAACTCACATATCTGTGTGTATGCAACTTATAAAGTAGATTTCCATACAGTTTTTTAATTTTATTTATTTATGTGTATGAATGTACTGTCTGCATATAGGTTTGTGCACCCATGTCATGCACAAATGCCGTGGAGGTCAGAAGAGGGTGTTGGGTGCTGGGGATCGAACACCTTTAGTATTAGTGTTGCATGACCACCTCCTCTGGCTTGCCTTTCCACCTCTTTCTCCACTTACACCTCTTCCTCAATTATTTCACCTCCCTAAAGATCTTTCTTCCTCCCCCTACAAATATACTCAGGTAGAGTAATGGTTAGTCTCTTGTAGTATTGTTTTATTTTTTTGTTTGCTTTGGGGGGATGGAGATTTAGCTCAGTGTAGAGAACTTACCTTGGGAGCCTAGGGCCCTGGATTTGGCTCCCAAGACTAAAAAAAAAAAAGGTAGTATTTATTGTATTTTAGGTGAGAATCTTACATTTTAAATTTCTGGAAGACAGGTTGTGGGTTCAGAACTTTCCCCTAATATTCTCTACAGATATAGAGCCTGTGATTCTATTCTGGAGAAATTTTGAAATTACATCAATCTCAGGAAATTCAAATGACATATATTCTAGGAAAGTAATCTCCACAATCTTCATCTCCGTTTGAACCCAGAGATGATCTCACATCTCAGTGCAAGACCCTAACCCAATCAGAAAGATCCCTCATTTTGCTAAAACATTCTACATTCATTTACTTATGATTTAGAAATGTTTCCAAGCTCCCCTTTACCAATGAGTGCATAGAGAAAATGTGGTACACAATGGAGTTCTATGCAGCAGTAAAGAAAGATGACATCATGAACTTTGCAGGTAAATGGATGGAATTAGGTGAAGTAACACAGTCCCAGAGAAACAAAAGATGAATGGTATCCCTCATTTGTGAATGCTAGCACCAAGTACCTAGTTGTAAGGCAAACTGAGCAATATTAATGTTATAATCCTCTTTATCTGAAAGCAACTGTGCTGTTATAATATGAATCTCTTAGGCTCTAGAATTAACCTACCACTTATTTTCAGACTTTGTATCAGACTTGTAATCTTGGTATATAGGTAGAGGGTATGTAGGCATATTTTAGAGTAATATAAAATTAAAAGGGAAAATTGTGAATCCTGAAATATGATTTGGAAATTACATACAGTTTATTTTCAGATGACATAATTTTATTTAGTATAGGTGTGACATAAATATATGCATATGTTGAAGCAATACAAATTGGAGGGAACAGAGTGCACAGAGCTTAGATGGGGGGATTTTCCAGGACCACCTGAAGCACAGAGTACAAGGGAGTGGGCTAAAGGAGGCATACCCCACCCATGCCAACTGGAATTGCTGAGGGAGTGTCCAATAGTGTCCGGACCACAATAGTGAATCTGGAGCACAAGGGAAGGCCATCACCAAGCCTTAGAAACAAGCTAGAGAAACTGCTAGAGAAGCAGAGTGAGCACAGTGCTCAGCAGGGAACTGAGTTGTTCCCTATTGTAGGAAGCTTTCTTTTTATGCTGAACAGGGAACACACAGCCCTGCTAAGGGGAATGGGGACACTGTGCCTGCTTTGTGGACACCGTGGGGAGCTGAACCCTCTGTGCAGAGGCCAGTTGGCTATTTCCCATAGCCCGGCCTGGATACCTTCAACTCAGGCCCTTAGCCTGGACCCACGAGACACGTGTTCCACTCTTGGCTGGGCCTTCTCACTTGCCCAGAGCCTGGACAGGAATTTCAGGCTGATGGCTGATCGCTTCCCTTCAGCCAATATCCACTCACAACACCAGCTACCCAGATTGGTGATCCACAAAGGAATCTCTTTCCAACCCACTGGCCACCCAAATGAAATGCAGGCCTACCTTATCCTGTATGTGCATGATAATTAATAAAAAATAATGGCCAGGCATTCTGTGATGATGTTACTATGAAATTTAAAACTTATTCCTTGCTACAGTCTGCTTTTATAAACTAAATGACATCAGTTCCCAGGATCAATCATAAGTCCCCCAACTCTGCGCCGCTGCACACCATTGCCCCACCCAGCATCATGCACCTAGGCCATGCTGCTTGTTCCTTCTTGGGGCAGGGCCAGACCCTCAGCCACACGGTGCCCTGAGGTGTGCTAGGTGGAAACCCAGCCTGCAATTCGAGCTGGATTTCCCTACACCCTACCTGGTTTTTGGAGAACCTTCATAATAGAAAGGGAAAAGTGAGTTAGACTTCGAATATATAACCAAAATTGAAAGCCTGGAACCTAGACTAGTCAACACTCTGTAAACAAGGAGAAAATTTAAAAAAATGAAGGCATCTGAAGGATGCAAGCAAAACAAGACTTCAACACAGTGGAACAAACATTCAGGATTCGAATCAGAATACAAATAGAAAGAAACCCACATGCGGGGGCGGAGGGGCCACAATGAAGGAACAACATGTGAAAAGCACAGAATAATTATCTACCAAGCTCTACCAACCCTATGGGAGATTCCTTCCATGAGATTTCCCTGGAGGTAGCCCAGGACACAGATCTTAGAGGAACATTTGCATACATATTCAAAGAAATCAAAGAATATGAAGAACAAGTCAGAGAACTAAAGAGAGATAATGACAAATTTTGGAAAGAAGTAAAAGGAGAGAATGACAAATGCCAGAAAGATCTAGAAGGAGAGAATGACAAACTCTGGAAGGAAGTGGAAACACTGAAAAGATCCCATGCTGAAATAAAAATGGAAACCAACCAGCAAAACAAGGAGCTACAGGAAGAGATTGAGAAGCTCCAAAAGGAATTGAAAATACTAAAGAGATCACAGGATGAAATGAAAAAGGAAATTGAACACTCATCCAATCAAGAGGAAAGGAAAGGAAAAAGCCTCAGAAGGAGAATGGAGGAAGCAGAGCAAAGACTATCAGACCTGAAAGATAACACAGAACAACTAAAAAGCTCAAGTAAAGATTATGAAAAAACTTTGAACACACAAAAGTGGAACAACCAGGAAATGTGGGACACAATGAAAAGATCAAACCTCCACATCATAGGAATAAAGGAAGAAGAAGAATTTCAAGAAAATGGGATTGTTCAGATCTTCAACAGAATAATAGATGAAAATTTCCCCAAACTAAAAAAAGACAAACCCATACAAATACAAGAAGCACATAGAACACCAAATAGACTGGACCAGAGAAGAAACTCCCCTTGCCATATCATAGTTAAAATGCTAGATGCCTAAAACAAAGACAAAATTCTGAAAGCCATGCCACAAGAGAAAAACAAGTTATATACAAGGGGAAAACCCATCAGAATAACAACTGACTTTTCAGTGGAAACTGTGAGAAAGCAAGAATAACATGGAGCAAAGTATTCCCAGTGTTAAAGGACTATAGTTGCCAACCCAGGTTACTATACCCAATAAAAATGTCAATTATAGTTGAAGGAGAGAGAAAAATCTTCCATGACATAAACAAGATGAAAGAATACATGTCCAGAAAACCAACACGTCAGAGAATACTTGAAGCAATTCAAAGGACAGAAGAAAGGACCAACTATCCCCAGGAACCTAGGAAGAGAAATTGTGGTAGTTTGAATGAGCGTGTCCCCCATAGGCTTCAAGTATTCAGATATTTTGTCCCCAGTTGGTAGGGCAATTTTGGGAGATCTTAGAAGGTGTGGCCATGCTGGAGGAAGTATGTCACTGGGAAACAGGTTTAGTGATTTTAACAAGCCTTGCCAGTCTCCAGAGGCTCTCTTGACTTCCTATGCTCATTGTGAGATATGAACCTCAGCTTTCTGCTCTAGCCCCAGCCACCATGCTTCACACCACAATGGACTCTGATTCCCTGGAACCATCAATCATAAACTCAAATAAACTCTTCCTTTTATAAGTTCCCTTGGTTGTGATGGTTTATCATAGCAACAGAAAAGTGACTAATACAGAAATTAACAAAAGCATAACTGCAGAAGTAGAAACCTAGACCAAAAATGCAAATGGATAAGGTGAAATGAAGCAACACACATCTTTCAATTACAACCTTAAATATTAATGGGCTAAACTCCCAAATCAAAAGACTTATCCTGGGAGAATGGATTAGGAAACAGAACCCATCTATATGCTGTCTACGAAAATCCCATCTCAATCTCAAGGATAAGCACCAACTTAAGGTGAAAGGATGGGAAAAAATATTCCAAGCAAATGGTAATAAAAAGAAAGCAGAGTTCCTATTTTAATATCAGATAAAATAGACTTTGAAGTAAAAGAAATCAGAAGAAACAAAAAAGGCCATTACATCTTTATCAAAGGGACAATTAACCATGAAGACTTCAAAATCATGAATGTATGTGCACCAAACTCTGGTGCAACAAACTTTATAAAGACAATTCTCCAGGACCTCAAGGCACAGATTAACCCCAGCACACTCATAGTAGGGGACTTCAAATACCCCCACTGAGCCATTTGGACAGATCAACTGGACAAAAAATAAACAGAGAACCATCTGAACTGAATGATACGATACACCAAATGGACCTCACAGACTTCTACCAACTATTCCACACAAATACCAGAGAATACATTTTCTACTCAGCACCCCACAGAACATTCTCCAAAATCGACCACATACTGGGACACAGAAAATATCTCAACAAATACAAAAAGATTGAACACGTTCTAGAACTAAGCTTCCATTTATTTTCAGAAAGGAATTTTTGGTATATAGGTGGAGGGTATGCATGCATATTTTAGAGTAATATAAGATCAAAAGAATGAGGAAAAAACTAGTATGTCATGACATTATATCTAAGCACAGTATTTATTTTATGGGAGTGCTTCTTAATATTTCTTATACAAGGCTGGTTGAGCTTTTGTCCAAGCATTTTCTAAGATATGATAGAGTAGTTAAAGGTATCAGGCTGGTATAACTTAGCCTTACTGTATGCTTAACGACTATACTCAATGCCCATACCAATTTGGCCGAGGGTCTTAAGGGATAACTTTGTTCCTTGCCCTCAGAGGTCAACTAAGTCCCAGGGGACTATGCATGGAGGCATCTCTTGAAATGTCCTGCAAATGTGAGTCACCAGTCTTCCTGTGCAGGGAGGTCTTGGAGATCCACTAATGGGACTTCAGCCAGTGTCTAGTCTATAAAGAGGAAAGTCTGCTCATGCTTCAAAAAGAGAAGCCTGTCTAGCAAGACCTGACTTTGTCCTCAACTGGATGGAACTGATAAATGAAAAGCTAAAATGAGCTAGGGGCTCCCTCCCAAAACCTGAGTGACCCCTGAGGGCCAGATCCTCAATTGACCTTGAGAAAATGAAAACCGTGGTTAATCTGGGCTAACTGTGTGGCCTTAAACATCCAAAAGGAAAATATAGCAAAAAATAAATAATTAGTAAGACCTGAAAAACTGTACTTCAGGTATAAAACTTGAGATCTTAGTAAAAAGACAAAAAGTAAAAAAAAAAAAAACAGAGAGCACAGTTGTTTTGCTTGTCTTACTGGCAAGTGCAGCTACCCTGAGACTGCCACTGCTTTTGCCATCCTTCAAAGACATGAGACACAGCTTTTCAACCTTCCAATATGGACTGAAGACTCATGTCTCTCCAATAATCCTCCAAAACTTTAGTCCCCAGATGGGGAGTGCTGAGACATCCAGCTTGTGGACTGAGCTACTACTGGGGTTTCAGCCTCTTCGGAGTATTGATTGCCATTGTTGGACTTCCCAGGCTGTATCACGAAGACCAGTACAAGAGGACAAAGACAGGATGCAGTTCTTACTGGACCTCATTGATCTCATTTGATGAGCATGGGAAGGGAAAACCCCAGTGTGGTGCACAAGGGCAGAACTCCTCCTTGGGCTTGCCAAGGAGGAGACTTCAACATGACATCGTTCAGCCTAATAAAAAAATCATAAGCTGAAGATGCTAAAACCTGTGATATATGTGGCATGCATATATGCATATTTTGGAATGATACAAAATGGAGAGAATAACCACAACAGCAACCACGGCAGAAGGACTGGGTCAAAGAACTGACTGAAGTGGTGAACCTTTCTCCTTGAAACAGTAAACTTCTGCATCGAAAATTTTAAAAGAGACTGAGAAAAAGATGAAAGACATGTTTGGCAGAATGCATGAGCTCTGGTCTGGGGGAAGCAAATAAGGGGGCACGGGTCTAGATTTGATTGGAAATTTTGTATGAAATGTACAAAGCTTCAATAAAAATTGCTTTTGGAAAAAAATTGAAGGAAACAACAACAAAAGAACTGGGACAAAGAACCAACTGAAACAGTAAAGTTTTCCCTAAAACAATAATCCTCTCCTTTGAAAAACTTTTTAAAAGACTCAGAAAAAGATACAAGACATGTATGGCAGAATGCATGAACTCAGGTGGGATGGGGGCATGGAAAGGGAAATGAGTCTAAATTGGACTGAGTTATGCATAAAACTTCAATAAAACTATTAGAAAAAAGAAAAGAAAAAAAGAAATACTTCCTTTCTGACTATCCCAATTCTGCCCACATCTGATAAACAGAAAATGGCTCCAAATCTTGAACTTGGGATTACATTATGTGACATAGCAAAAGGCTGTTTGCAGATGCGGTTACGTTTAATGAAGCTGAGGTGGAGAAATTGCCTTGGTAAACCCCATGTAAACACAAGTGTCCTAGTCTGTTTCTGTTGCTATGATAAAACACTGACAAAAACAACTTGGGGAGGAAAGTGTTTATTTGGCCTACAACATTCACTCCATCGCTGAGGGATCAAGAATGTAAGGCAGGAACTAAGGCAGAGACTACAGATGAATGATCCTTACTGGCTTGTTTCCCTTAGTTTACCAGCTATAGTTCTTACACAGCCCAGGCTCTCCTGCCTAGGAACGGTACTGACACATTAATTAGCAATCAACAGTGTGGCCACAGGCCAAACTGATAGAGAAAATTCCACAGTGGAGATTTGTTCTTTGCAGGTGTGTCTGTTTGTGTCTATTTGACAAAAACTAAGTATGATAATAAGGTCATTGTTAATGAAAGAGAGACAGTGGAGAAGCAGAAAGTGTACATGAGAGAGAAGGTCAGGACTGTGTGGTTGCTGGACTCGGACTGAAGGACACTCCATGGAATTCACTGGATGTGGCTGAAACCTCAGATGAAATGCAATGACACAGATACGTACATTTTAGCATATTTTGGAATTTGATCTCTGGAACATTAATAAATTTGTCTTTTGAGGCCCTAAGGTTGTGGTAATTTGCTACATCAGCCAGACACTCAGACACCAGCCTTCAAAGTTTCACTCAAGCTTCCTGTCCATGGAAATTCTACTTAAACACTCTAACCAAACTTGCAGTTTAAAAAAAAAAAAAAAACTTACTAGTGTGTCTGCCTGAGCTTTACCATAAACCCTGGTATAATTGTGACCTGGGTCACAAAATACGACTTGAAAGTAAGAGGGGGACCTGGAAAGACAATGACTCAGCAGGAGTGGAGAGGATATGTGAAGAAGGAGGGAGAGGCAAAGCCGTGCTGACATGGCTGCCCACATGCACTGCCAGAGCTTCACAGCCATGGACACCCATGTACACTGGACTTGGACCTGGAGCCACACCAACCTGGCCACGACACCCACAATGGCAGTGGAGCTGAGCCAGCCTGCCAACCCATGTGTCCCTGTGGCGCCCATGGTCAAGCCACCATCATCATCACCCAGGGCTGTCAAGATCTGTCTGCAATCCTCAACAGCATTAGGAACCTGAGAATTCTACAGATTTCAGAAAATAAACTAGAAAATACTTGGGCAAAGTTGCTGTGGGAAGCTGTAAAACGTCTCAACTGCCACCTGCCACCTAGTGTATCTTGGATTGGAGGCCTATGAGCTAATTGCTGCCTGCTGTGAGGATTTAGCTTCTTCTTTCACCCACAGTAAACCCCTGTGGGGCATCAGGCTGTTGAAGGATGCCTTGAGCCACAGTAGGGTCATGTCAAGGCTACAAGCAAAGTCAGTCTTCAGTTCAACAAAGGAACACTTGAGCTTCATACCAGAATCACAAACAACAAAAGAAATCCACATGCCAAAATCACAATGAAAAAAACAATAAAACGAAAAGCTCAAATAATTTCTCCACTAGATACTATCAATCCTGTAGAATAGTACTACAATGAGGAAGGACCCCCCCCCATATGTAACCCAGGACACAGAATTTAAAAGAACTATCATAAACATGACCAAAGAATTCAAGGAATTTAAAGGACACACAAACAAATCAAAGAACTAGAAACAGATAGGGATAAACTTCAGAATGTATTCACAAAAGACATAGAAATAAAGAAGAAAACACAGACTGAAATAAAAAAGGAGATGGAACACTCAATAAGCCATCTGGAAAGGATGGGAGAAAGCCTCAGTAACAGAATGAATGAAGCAGAAAATATAATATCAAGAATGGATGATAAAGTTGAAGAATTGCACCGCCAAAGCAAAGATTATGAACTTTTTTAAATGCAGGAATGAAATATTCAGGAAATGTGGGACACCATTAAAAGACCAAACCTATGCATCATAGGTATGGAGGAAGCAAAAGAATCAAAGGATAATGGTTTTTGAGCAGATCATCAACAGGATTATTGAAGAAAATGTCCCCAAATTAAGGAAAGACACACCCATACAAATATAAGAAGCACAAAGAACATCAAATAGACAGGACCAGAAAAGAAATTTTCCACACCATATCACACTAAAAACACTAGATTCTCAAAACAAAGGGAAATACTAAAAGTTATAAAAGAAAAACAAGTCTCCCTCATCTTTGGATGCTGGCACCAATTACCTAGTTGTAAGTATTTCTTGTGCAGGGCTCCTTGAGCTTTTGTCCAAGTATTTGGGAGTGATGCATATTGGAAAGAACAACAACAACAATAACAGAAAAGAACTGACTGAAAATGAACAGACTGAAATGGTGAACTTCTGCTCAAAACAGTCAACTTCTGCATCGAGAATTTTGAGAAAGACTGAGAAAAAGATAAAAAGCATGTTTGGCAGAATGCATGAGCTCTGGTGAGTGGGGGAGCAGGGACAGGGGCACTGGTCTAGATTTTATTTGGAAGGTAGTCTTGTATAAAAAATATATATTAAAAAATTGTTTTAATGCATATGGAAAAATGACTCCAAATAGCCAAAGCAACCCTGAGTGAAAAAAGCAATACGGGGGGATCTCTATACCAGAATTCAAACTATACTACAGGGCTATAGTCATAAAAACAGATTGGTACTGGCACAAAAACAGACCTGTAAAACAATGTAACAAAACTGAAGATCCAAACTTGAGCATATACAATTTTAACCACCTCATGTTTGATAAGGAGGCCAAGACGACACAATGGGGTAAAGACAGCATCTTCAGCAAGTGGTTTTGGCAAAACTGGATCACCACTTGTAGACAAAGTTAAACCACTACCTCTCAAAAAAAAAAAAAAAAAACCAAGTCACATATAAAAGAAAACCCATCAGAATTATAGATTACTTTTCAGTGCAAGCTATGAAAGCCATAAGAGCCTTGCTCAAAGTATTCCCATTTCTAAATGACTGGAGATGCCAACCCAGAATACTTTACTCAGCAAAAATATCTATTATAGTTGAAGGAGGAAGAAAAATCTTCCATGATATGAACAGGCTGAAAGAATTCATGTCCAGAAAACCAGACCCCCAAAGAATACTTGAAGCAATGCAAAGATCAGAAGAAAGGAACCACTATACCCAAACAGCAACATAATATAATTAATGAAGATAAAACTGTGGAAATACAAACCTAGACCAAGAATGCAAACAGAAACTAAAATTGTGGGAATCAATATACATCTCTCAATAATACTTTAAATATCAATGGACTAAACTCCCTAATCAAGAGACATAGGCTAGTAGAATGGACTAAGAAACAAAATCCATCTTTTTTTTGTCTGCAAGTAACCTATCTCAACTTCAAGGACAGGCACTATCTTAAGGTGAAAGGGTGGGAAAAAATATTCCAAGAAAATGTCACTAAGAAGCAAGCAGGAGTTGCTATTCTAATATCTGGCAAAATAGACTTCAAACTAAAATGAATAAGAAGAGATAAAAAGGGTCACTTCATTCTTATCGAAAGGACAACAACTGAGAAGATATTATAATCATGAATATATATGCACACCAAACTCTGATGCACTCAACTTCATAAACAGAATATTACAGGACTTTAAGAAACATTAATCCCAACACACTCATAGTAGGAGACTTCAGTACTCTACTGTGTCCATTAGACAGATCAACCAAAGAATAAACATAAAATTTTAATAAAATATGAATAACAACAATAAAAAAACATTGTAGTTGCTATGTGCACCTGTCTTTCCAGGGGCTTGGCCTGATGTTGGCCACTGAGCCATGCACTCAAGGTCAGCAGACCATCATCACCAATTCGACCAACCCCAAGGAGGACAAGGGTTTATTGCTGGGCATAGGAAAAAAAGGACTTGGCAAATAAGAAAGAAAATGACCAAAGTACCAAGAAGGTAGTGGTGGCAGCTCTCAGTCCTAACTTTTACTTATCTAATTCTTTCTTGTATCTACTCTATTGGGTTTCTGACACTTTCACATATAACTATGTAATTAATGAATACATGTCATTAATATACACATAATAATTAACAGGTATACTTAAACTATATATGAAAGAATAACTATACATATAGTAAGTTAATACTTTTACGTGAAAAGACAATAGTCTAAAAAAATTTAACAGGCACTTGTTATTTCAGTTAATTATAGTGACTATGTTAGAATTAAACCAATATCTTCTGTTAAACTGAAATTTTGTTAAAAAATCTTTTTCTCCCTCTAACACAGTGCTGCCTTGGGAATGTAGGAAATTAGTTATCCAAGAATGAATTGAGTGCAGAATGCTATGTTTTATCTTTTCACCATTTGGTCTCTTGTACAGTTGTATCTTTAAGACATCTTTGAATTTTATAGTCATTTTACAGAGATCTATTTGTCTACAGTTTGTGGTTTTTTTCTACATAGAAGAATATTTTGTAATTATGTGATGAATCTGCTAATAATGTTTTTCAGGGGCTGGAGAGATGGCCTAGCAGTTAAGAGCGCTGACTGCTCTTGCAGAGGACCCGGGTTCCATCCCCAGTACCCACATGGCAGCCGAGAACCGTCTGAAACTCCAATTCCAGGAGAACTCCAGTTCCAGGGGAATCCAACACCCTCTTCTGAACCCCGAGGCATTGTACGACACGGGTGCACAAACCTGAATGCAGACAGTACATTCATACACATATAGAAATAAATAAAATTAATATAATAATAATAACAATGTTTTTCAGTAAGATACAGAATTTTGTACCACAGTGATTTTTTCAGGATATTCTTATGAAATTATTTAAGGAGAAACATTTTTTCTTGTGAGGTTTATTATCCTCTATACACACAAGGGGGCACAGTTAAGCTGGTGGTGAGTTTCCTGGCTTACAACCACCCACACTTCATATTTAATTTTCCAATAATCATTTGTTATATAAGAGATTGTTTTCTTTCCATTGAAACATACCTGTCAGAGACAGTGTAATTATTGAGATAGTAACTGTGCCTGAGAAGCAAATTCTCTGGTTATGCATGATATGAGTGCCTCTCTCATGCTACATAAATCTAGTTGATCATCCTTGATCACTGGAAAGAATGAGTAAATGGTAAAGTAAATAATGGTATATTTTCAGTAAAGTAAGCCCTAGAGAAGATAGAGACCATGGGTTCTTTTCTGTCTAACAAACTATTTAAGTAAACAGTATCTCAGCTAGGCATGCTGGTACACACATGTAAATCTTAGACTAGGAACAGCAACTGAGAGGGCACCCTGACTCAAAGGTAAATACACACACACACACACACACACACACATACACACACACACACACACACACACACACAAGCACACCTTGTTTCTGCTCATCATTACTCATCTAACCTCTCAAAATCTATAAGTGATCATCTGCTTTTAAAATATCCTTCTTCTTTATATTAAGGATATAATTAATATAAATTATCAGGGAAAGGGCATTTTTTCCATATTAATTGCTAAGACTCAAAATGCAAGTAAATCTGGGCAAAATAATTCGTTGACTTCAATTCACATGAGGAAAGGATGACTGAAATCAAAACTCTTCTTTAGTCTGTTTCTTTTTAAATCACACTAAGAAGGAACAGAGACTAGGAGGAAAGAAGATTCCATTTCTCAAAGAGGAAGGGGTGGGGATGGAAAAACAGGAAGCATTCCCCAAAGTAATAAGATTAGGTGAAGAGACATTTCACCTTCCATGGATTGCAGGACTCCTTATGGACAATATTTTCGTGAAATTCAGTGTGCATTGGATGTGTCATGTTTGACACAGAAAGAAAAAAACTGAAACTCTTCTTAGCTTGGACTTTTCTGTGAAGTTTTTTTATTAATCCCATGTCACTTGATTTATAAGCCAATTAAGTTTTAAACTGAAACAATTACATGTAAAAATATAATGAAGACATCAATGAAATGCTGGAAAATGAAATGCACAAAATTGGTGAGTGATGGGGTCCTTAACCAGCAGGCATGGATTCTGAGGTTCAGTCTCCAGAAATAGAAGAAAAAAATTGTGTGACCCATCAATTGAGGGTGCATTGCAAAGCTATAAAATTATGTCATATTCCATCCTGTGATTTATCATTTTAATCACATTTCCTTTGTTCAGTTGATTAGGGACTCATAAGGACAGTAGTCTCAGAATGATTGCTATTCTGTCACTAACTCTAAGAAATTAATAGAAGATAAACTTCATAACAATATGCCATAGACCAAAGAACTAACAAATCAGCAGTTCGCTAGAAGATGGAAAAGTGAAGAAAGTTCTAGAGAAAGTCAAATGGAATGCCAAAACAAGCCTCATGACTTCTGATGCCTAATTTCCACTGCTTAACAGAGATCATTTCCTCACTCAGTTTTAGATTACAGAATGCAGTCATAGGAAATTTTTCACAATGAGTGCATTCTTTCATAGAATTTAATTTTAATACATCATAAAAATCCATGTAACAGGTTTTACAAAGGAAATCTCTTATCCTTCCCATTGCCAGGAAACCTCCATTAAAGATAATTACCCTGAGAAGGTCTCATTTGATATAAAATAATTTGTTAAGTCACATTCTTTAGATTTGTAATATTTAGTTTTGGATGGTATATCTTTTCCTTCCTTTTCATAACAAAACATATTGTTCTCTCTTAATTCTTTTGACCACTGTGAGGATAGCTAGGCCTACACTAAGATTAAAGATGTACTTATTTAAATGACCGGAGGAGAAAACAACACAGCGAGAACATGGAATGGCTACTGGAAAGCAATTCTGCTTCACTAGCAATTCTCATTTAACACTTATACTTCTCATCATCCTGTGACCAAAGTCTTATAATCCCATCGTATAGTGAAAAAATATGTGCAAAGATAATCAGTGACTTTTCTGACATATAAAAGTGGAAGAGCTAAAGACAGGCCCAGGCTCTGTTTTTTAAAAATATACAATCCAGGGGCTAGAGAGATGGTTTGTTACTCAAGAGTACTGGCTGCTTTTGCAGAGAACCCAGGTTTGGTTCCCGGCACCTACATGGTGACTAACAATTGTCCATAACTCCATTCTAGGGGATCCAATGTCATTTTCTGACATCTGAGGGCATTGCATGGCACAGGTGCACTTACATGCAGCCAGTACACTCAGACACATAAAATAAAATTAATAAACAAAAATTCACCCTTCTTAGAATTATCCTTACTTTAGTAAATAGTGATTCCAGTTGTTCAAGCCCAAAACTTTGGCATGGTCCTTGAAATTTGTCTTTAACAGCCCCTATTATATTCATCAAATTCCCTCATTTTATTTCCAATATAAATTCATAATCTAATGTAGTAGTTTGAATGAGGACTGTCCATCACAGCCTTGTAGAAGGTTTGTCACTAGGGGCAGGCCTTCAGAATATATAGCTTGACTCAACTTTCTCTCTCTCTCTCTCTCTCTCTCTCTCTCTCTCTCTCTCTCTCTNGGAGGGGCAACATGCAGGGAGGCTCAAGGATCATGAAGAATTCTCTGTATTTTGATGCTCTATTCACTGGACACAGAGATAGTGGCAAACCTTCAGAGCAATTGAGAATTGCCTTCTGTACCTAGAGAAGGTTATGATTTCTAAATTCAAAGAGATGATGACTCTGACCCCTGAGTGCATGCCTCTCAGAGAAAGAGACATTTGAACACAGTGAAAGTCATTCTTATTTCCATAAGCATATTAATGAATAAATAACTATATCAGTCCAATTCCTACCATTCAATCACAGAAGTGTAACAGTCTTACTTCATTTCACCCAACATATGTGTAATGGAGTTTAGTATTTCTTTTTTTATTACTTTTTTTTTTTTGGTCTTTTCCAGACAGGGTCTCCCTGTAGCCCCAGCTGTCCTGGAACTCGCTCTGTAGACCAGGCTGGTCTTGAACTCACAAAGATCCACCTGCCTCTGCCTCCCAAGTGCTAGGATTAAAAGCATGTGTGCACTGGCGTGAGTTTAGTATTTCTGCATGAAACTTTTCAGTGTAGCATGGTGGATTTAAGCTTGGAGAGAAAGACAGTTGTTATTGAAGACAGATGGTTTCTGCTGATGTTCTGGATTGGGAAAGCAATCTTTTTTTTTTTTTTGGTCTTTTTGAGACAGGGTTTCCCTGTAACCTCAGCTGTCCTGGAACTCACTCTGTAGACCAGGCTGGCCTTGAACTCACAAAGATCCGCCTACCTCTGCCTCCCCATGCTAGGATTTAAAGGTGTGCACCACCACGCTTGGCTTTTCTTTTTTCTTTCTTTTTTGAAATACGCTCGTGCTAGTTGTTTTTATTTTGGGGGGGTGTTCTTTTTGAGACAGGGTCTCTCTGAGAGGGACCCTGGAACTCACTATGCAGACCAGGCTGGCCTTGAACACCTCCCAAGTCCTAGGATTACAGGCATACACCACAACACCTGGCTTGATGCACTGTGCTTTTACATGACTATCAGTGTGGCATATTTGTAGTCTCACCACAAAAACATGAGTAATATGTTTCACTATGACATTACCACATCTTTTGTGTCAAAATTTTTTGCTGCATTGTTATCTCATGGAATTAAATCCATGTAAATAGTCTCCTGCTGACCAAAACACAACTGTGCACCATGTGACTATGAATATATACAAATATAAGGCTAGTGAGCAGGTTGAATGGTAAGTCCCTATAAGAAATATATTTATGTCTTTAATCCCTGGAACCTTTGAAAATTACCTTGTTAAGTAGAGAATTTGCAGGTGTATTTAAATTAAGTAGTTTGGCAAGAGGATTTCATCTTGGATTTTCCAGTTTTGCATGGGGTGGGAGACTGTGGTGACAAGGCAGCAAGCCATCGGACACCTCCAGCCCCCAGAAGCTGGAAGTAGCAAAGAACAGAATCTCCCCCAGCTGAAGTGACTGCACCCCGCCCACCTGTTAACTCCTGACTTCTGGACTCCTAGAAATCCACTATTAATTTCTATTGCTTTAAATAACTCATAGTGAAAAATGGTGGTGCATGCCTGTTATCTCAGGACTTGGAGGTTAAACCAGCTAGTACATGAGTTCAAGGCTAACCTGCACTTATTTGGAAGACTCAGCTTTGAAAATTCATTCAAGCTGGGCATGGTCGTACATGCCCTTAATCTCAGTATTTGGGAGGCAGAGGCAGGCATATCTCTGGGACATTGAGGCCAGCCTGGTCTACCTAGTGAGTTCTAAGCCAGTTGGGGCTACAGGGAGGCTCCAATTAATTGAGGTCTGGAGAAATAGTTCAGTGGTTAAGAACACTTGCTGGTCTTGCAGAGGATGTGGGTTCAGTTACAGCACCCACATAGCAGCTAATAACCATCCATAACTACAGTTTCAAGAGACCCCATGGCTTCTGGCCTCCACAGACATTTCATATATATTGGGCACCTACATACATGCAGGCAAAACACTCATATACATAAAAGAAATACACATTTTTATTCAGTCAATCAACTGATCAGTAATACCAAAAATATTAAAAAAAAATCCACTCAGTTTGTGGTAAGTTGTTATGGCAGCATTAAGAAACTATTTGTCATTTTTCTGTTGCTGTTGCTGTGATAGAACCACCATGACCAAAGGAACTTATAAAAGGAAGAGTTTATTAGAACCTACAATCAATGATTCCAGTAGAATTAGTGTCCATCATGGCAGGGGAGGCAAGGTGGCAGGAGGTGCTGGAGAAGAAACAGAAAGCAGAGGTTCACATCTTCAAAGGGGCACTGGAAACAGAGACAACAACTGGAGACTGGCAAGGCTTTTTGAACTCTCTAAGCCCGCCCCCAGTGACATGCTTCCTCCAGCATGGCCACATCTTCTAAGATCTCCCAAAACAGCACCACCAACTGGGAACAGAATGTCCAAATACTTGGAGCCTATCAGGGACATTCTCATTCAAATCACCACAGAAACTGATTCATATTTGTTTCTTGAAGTAATTCCTCAAATTTTCAAAATAATGTAATGGTACTGTTTTGTGTTTCATTTTGTAATGTCAAAAACTTACTACTAGGCGAATAGAGAGATGAGAGATGGTTCCGTGATTAAGGTCACTGGTTGCACTTGCAGAGGACCTGAGTTCAGTTCCCAGCAACCATGTGGCAGCTAACAACCATCTGTAACTCCAGTTACAGGGTATCCAACCCCTTCTGATCTCTACCAGTGTTGCACAGCACAACGCAGGCAATACACTCATATACATAAAATTAAAACATTGGGGCTGGAGAGATGGCCTAGTGGTTAAGAGTGCCAACTGCTCTTGCAGAGGACCCAGGTTCGATCCCCAGCAACCACGTGGCAGCTAAAAACCATCTTTAACTCCAGTTCCAGGGGAATTCAACACCCTCTTCTGACCTCCACAGCATTGCACGACATGGGTGCACAAACCTGCATACAGACAGTACATTCATACACATACAAAAATAAATTTAAAAAAAAACATAATAAATTATTTTTAAACTGCTACTATAAATGATATGAGCTATTGATATGATTATAACTAACTTATCAAACATAAACTCTTTTAACATTTTATAAGCTTTAGGTCACTTAATCCTCTTGAAAACTCTATGGATTAGGTGTTCTTGTCAAACTAGTATTTTCAGATAATTAGACTGAAGTTCAGTTTAATTGCCCAAGATTGCAGCCAGTATGTGATAGAAACAGCATTGGAATGCAGATTTTGTAACAAGTTTTTCCAGCTATTCAACAGTGACTCTTTAGGAAGGGATTGACATTAATTTCTTCAGCTTTTATTCACCCGCAGTAAGGATGGTGCCTCTCTTTATAGCCAATCTCTCTCTCTCTCTCTCTCTCTCTCTCTCTCTCTCTCTCTCTCTCTCTCTCTGTCACAGGCTTTATCTTCTCTCCTTTACTATATCCTTTCTTTTCTCTCTCTTTTGAATTCTTGCCAGTTGGAGGAACCCTTGACCCTGACATTGTCCAGTTGAAATATTCTGAGATTAAGTCACAGGAAACTGTCAGGTCTGGATCTGTTGAGTCCTTTGAGGGCTGAAGGCTGGGTGTCTGAGATGATATTTCCTGGAAGAAATGCATATCCATAACTTTCAGCTTTAGCTTTGGAAAGGTTGTCTGGAGAATGTCACTGAACACCAAACTTAACCTTTCAGTGATATTTGATATGAGAAAAATTGAAACTGTCTATAAAGCAAGGACATTTCTAAAATGAAGATGTAAAATGAGCCCAACTAAGATGCTGGAAATACTTGGGGATTTTCATGTCCAACTTACTGGGTTGAAAGCAAAGTGTTCTCTGCTATTCAACTAGACAATTCGCTGGTGAGATACTACATTGGTTACTTTAGTGTTCCTATGATGAGCTACCAGACAAAACAACTTAAAAAGAAGGAAGGGTTTATTTTGGCTCACAGCTTCAGCAGTGGTAGGGAAAGAATAGAAGAGCAGCTCAGCTCACAGCATAGCAGCCAAGAAGCTGACAAAGCAGGAGTGTGGTTCTCTTCTGACTTGCTTCCTTTTCCCTCTTTAATTATTCCTAAGTCCCCAGCCCATGAGCTTGTGCCACCACTTTACAATGTTTCTTCTCCCTCAGCTGATCTCTGAAAACATGCTCACAGACATACCCAGAGGCATGTCAATTTTCTAGGTACAGCTAAACCCAGTTGGGTTAATACTGAAGATCAACAACCTACACATACTGATTGGATGTAGCAATGGAATAAATGCAACTGCAATTTTTCTACTTGGCCTTAAGTGAACTGATTTTGCATAGGATGACTTCTCTTCCAAAGCATTATCCTTCTTTCCTCATTCCCTCCTCAGGGATGGCTAGAGGATCTCCTAGGAACCATGCCTCCTAGGAACCACTTATTTATGACGCTCATTGTGGCCCAGATAGAAGTGACCTAAATCTCCCTAGTGGTATTCATACAGTACTTAACAGCTGCTAAGCACTACTTAATTTTAATTCTACTACTTAATCTTAATTCCACAGTAGATACTTGTAAGCACTCTGTGATGTTTACCCCATTTTAAACAATGGAAGCTGTCATAGCTAAGTTGCCTAGCCTTTTGACAGAAAGCTGTCAGACCCTTGCCCTGAGTTCTATTGCCTTAAGCCCAGAGCTACAGAGAGCTACCAATCAAGTAGCTCTTTCTTTAATAGCTAGTCAGACCATCATTATAGCAGACTGGTTATACTGAACACTTGACACATACTCTGAGGGAACTCTAGTCCAGCTATAAAGATCATTTATAACAACTTCTGCCTTAATAAGCCTTGATCCAGCCATGATCACTTCTGACTTCAGCTCCAAGAGACTTCAGTTTACCTACAGCAATACTCGTCAACCCATAGGTGACACTACCTGAAGCCACTCCAAGTCCCAGCCAACAGCTGATGTAACAATAGTAGTTTCCAATGAAGTAGGAGCCAAAGAGGATATACGTAGGGGCTCAACTTGTAGCTGACAGAAAAGTGGCTGGATCTACTTGAGAACTGTGACACATGTATGTGCCCTATCATAGATGCAAATGTGAGGCTCATGATTGGAGGAACTAGAGCACATACATGTGCAAAGCTGTTGTTGGAACAATTAGAAGTTATATGAAGGCATGTCACACACTTCTGCAGGCAGAAGGATGCTGGTGGTCATCTTTTAAATTAATTCCAATAGACATCATTCTGGTCTACTACCACTTTTGACATGCAATAAAGGCTTCCCCTGAGTGGTCTTTTGTGGCTTACTTGTGGCCTCTACTGTGGATGGCACAAACTGAACTGGCAACACTTAGTAGATGAAATCCGGTGTTTCTTGACTAAAGTACTGAACAATAGCTAGAATGTGACTGCCAAGTTTGTAAAAGCTAGGACTTCTAGAACTGTAACACTTTCAGCCCATTCAGTAGCTGAAGAGCTCTAGACAGTGGTTGGGAAAAAGACTATGTGTGAACACTACAAAGAACAGAGACAGTGTTAAAGTGAAAGGTGCTAGCTAGAGAAGTAATGCTACAGAAGACAGGAAGCTACAAAGAGCTAAAACTTTGGAAGGTGAATGGCTGTGAAAGATGGAGAACTGCAGACCTCAGGCACTGGAGTGACAGAGAGCCACCAAGGGTTAACCAAGGGTCCCAGCTCACAGTCACAGACTGTGTAGTTACTTTTCTCATCGCTGTGACAGAATGTATAACAGAAGCAACTTAAAATAGGATTTGTTTAAATTTTGAGAAGGAATAGTTCCTCAGGGTTGGAAAACCACAGCGCAAGTCACAGTGCCTCCATGCTGTGGCAGGAGATAGTTGATGGCCTTCATCTCCCCAGATGTTGAAACAGAGAACTTGGGCTGGAGGGGCTCTGATATATAAGGCTGGATTCAGGAGTCAACTTCCAGAAGCCAGACCCTAACTTTTTGGGGGGAGGGAGGGCACACTTTGCAGATTTCATGGTTTCTGCAACACAAGGGAAATCTCATCCCCCTTCCCTAAACACCCTGTTTCTTTTTTTTTTTCACTTAAAATATTTTGACTAAATACTATCTGAGTTTCATAGAGTGCATTTTGAGTGTGTTTTGACCCATCTGTATCTGCACCTCCCCTTACTACCTCCCATCCAATTTAATGCACTGAAGGCCTGTAGAGTCTAATTTGTGCTTCCAAATGCCCCCCAGTGTGGGCCCATCCACTGGAGCCTGGTTGACCTCCCAAGTCATACCCTTGAAAGAGACTGACTCTCCTACTCCCAGGAGTCATCCACTGCCAACACTTCCTCAGGCGGGAGTTTCTGACCTACCTCCCGGTGTCTATGCTGAAATTTTGTCTGGCTTAAGCTTAGGTATGGCTTGTGTTCGCTGTCACCATTGCTGTGAATTTATGAGCAAATGCCTAGCTATGTGGAGAGCACACAGCTTGTTGTCCTCCACCACCTAAGGCTCTTACTCTCTTCCTACCTACTCTTCCACAATGATCCCTGAGCCTTGGGAGGCAGAAGTTTCAAATATGTGTCCTATTCGCAGACAAACAGTCTGCAGTCTCTTCTGGTTCTTTGTGTTAGTCACCATTTGCTGCATAAGGAAGCTTCTCTGCTGAGAGTTGAGAGATGCATTACTCTGTGGGTATCACAATAAGCCATTAGGAGTGAGTTTAGTACAAGGTCTATCTAGCAGAATAATAGTATTATACTTTCCCTATATCCTTTGACCTGTCTAGCTGCAAGTTCCTAGGCCTGATATCAATGTCAGATATGGGCTCCATCCTGTGAAACAGATCTTAAATCTAATTAGAAAGTGGTTGGTGATGCTCATAATACTTGTGGCACTATTTCACCGGTGGGCATATCTTGCCTGGCCAGTTGCTGTACTACCTTTTGGGATTCACAACTGGGTGAGGTTGATGATCAAGTCTCTCTCTGGGTAGCATGCATAACACATTCCAGCACTGGGAACGTAAGCCAGCAGAGGGTGGGTTTGAAGTCAGTGCCAGCTTGAATCTTCCTTATTTGTTCTATGGTGCATACTTGTGCTGTCTTCAGCAACAGGCCCCTACTGTGATGTTCTGGTGGACAGCCTAGCATGGCCAATAGCCAGTATTATTTGAGGATCTATGAGAATCCAGGTCAACAGCTTCAAAATATAGCCTATTCCAGGCATTGGCCTTTTACATTGTTAGCCTACGGTATCTAGTGAAGGCAATGCCCCCTGATATACGCTAACCCCTTTTAATCTTTTTATAACGTATGTGTACATATTTTAAGAAGCTTCCATGGTGGTAGGTTTCAATGTGGCTTTAAGGCCTCACTCCTTAAAGGTTCTAAAACCTTCCAAAGCAGTGCTTCCAACTAAGGACCAAGTGTTCTCACATGAGCCTATCATGAATAATTTACATGCAAACCGTAGCATTCCACCCCTGGCCCCCACAGGCTCATGGCCATCTCACAATGCAAAATGTGTTCAGTCCAATTTCAAAAGTCCCCATAGTCTTAACAATCTCAGTGTTATTTAAAACAAAAATGTACAAAGTCTCTCCTCTGAGACACCAAGCAAACCCTTAATCATGAGCCCCTACAAAATAAAAAGATAAGTTGTGTACTTCCAGCACACAATGGAACAAGGTAAGCATTTCCATTTCCAAGGGGATGAAAGGAAGCCTATCAAGGAAAGGTCAGACCAAGGCAAACCCAAAACCCAGCAAAGACATCTGGGGCATCGTCTGGGCTTGGCAAGCCTTCCCCTACAGCTGTGTAGCCTGCAGTACATATGGCCTCCCTTTGGGGCTGGTCTGCTGTTTCTCTTAGCAGTTGGTGGAAATTCCTGGGCACCTCCAATACCCTGGGATCTCTGAACTGCAACTTAGGACTTAGCTTCACAGCTTCCAACATTGACGTGTCAAGGTCTTACAGAAACTCTGACTCTGCATCACACTGCCTGGCCTTGGTGGTTTTTCATGTCCTTTATGCAAGGTTGGGAGCCCAATAGCTCTTGCATCTTGCATGCCTAAAAAGCCAGCACGATGCAGTGATGTTTAGTTCAATTACCAGCTCAAGATATATCCTGCCTACCTTTCACCATGTAAGCCTGAGTAGCTGAACTCAGGAAACATCTCCCTAGTGATCCTGTTGGAACAGGGCTCGACTGTTTTGGCACTCCAGCTGGGTTCACTTATTTTGGGCACTTTCCTTTAGAACAAATTTCTGTTGCAAATGGGTTGCATTCTAGAAGTATGAGTCAGACATTGCTCTCTAGGTGTGATTTCTATTATCCCTGTATATAGTATAAGGTCTCTTTTCACTTGACTAACATCATTAATCATTATCACTGCTTTCTATGTAACTTTGTTCACAGTTGCTTTGCCTAAAACTTTCATTTCTATTCTACTTTTTACCTAGAATTCTCACTATAAACCTTGCTAATGGCAACCATGCCACATTCTAAATGCTGTGCTGCCTTCCCATTTCCTTCCCTAAAACAAATCAGTCCATTGATTTGAAAATTCATCCTCACTCACTCAGATTTTCAGGATGTGGGAAGAATGCCACATCTATTTTCAAATTGTAACAACATGGCCTCTACCTCAATTCAAATAAACTCATTGTTCCTTTCCTAAACTTCATGGGCCAGGTCTTCACTGTCTGCATTTCTATCAGCATTTGGTCTTCTGCATTCCCACCAGAATAGCCAATTAAGCTTTTCTTATAGTATTCTAAGGCTGCTCTAGCCCACAGCACAAAACTATTCCACATTTCTCTTGAAAACCAGTTCCAAATTCCTAAGGAACATGTTTTCAAGTTTATCAGAGTAATAATCCCACTACTCAGTACTAACTTTAGATATTGGGTACTTTTCTAATCACTTAAGGGATGAAGGATTTATTTAGGGTCATGGTTTGAAGGGAGTATATAGCCCAGGAGGACAGGGAAGGCATGGTGGAGTTAACTGCAAGACGCTGGAGTGGGAGTGGGACTATGAGACTGCTTGTTCAAATCTTGGTAGGTCTGGGAAAGAGGCTCAGGCCAGAAGCAGAGCCAGGCTACAATCTCTTCCCTTCAGGGCCTACATCCACCATCTGGGTCTCATCTCTTATTAAAGTTTGCATAGCCTCCCAAGATAGGCCACCAGATGACGATGAAGTAAGTGTTCCCATACCAGGGAAGGGGGGAGCACATTTTACCTTAAAACCATAACAGCCTACAACACCAGCCCAGAGTTTACTCTGACCTCAGCACCTAGAGATACAAGTCTCTAGCTTGAAATCTTGGAGCTATAATTTGCTGGTTCTCAGTACCCAGGAGAGCCTGGTAAGGTTAGAAATCTTAGCTCACAAGTCTCTGGCATTTGAGATTCAGAGCAGCCAACACTAAGGAAGCCACCCTTCACCTATTTATGATTTCCATCTGAGTATAAGAAAAAGGATCTTTAGACAACTGTTTGTGACAGTTGCACTGCACATATTGCAATATTTCTTAGCAATTCTTCCCTAAAGGACTTCAGATTTGTTGAGGAAGAACTATCTCATAGTTATTTTCGTAACACTCTGACCAGAATATCTAAGAAGATATAAAGGAAAAATATTTATTTTTTCTCCTAATTCCAGAGAATTCATTCTGTTGTAGCTTGCCTTAGGTACTTGGGTTGAACATCATGGTGATAGGAGCAGATGGCTAGGAAGAACTTATTTATCTCATAGCCAGCAGAAACCAGAGACAAGGAGATAGAGAAAATAAATTTCCTAAGACTCACTTCCATCCACCAACTTCATTGAGCTAGAGTCGACCTCTTAAAGTTTCCAGAACCTCTCAAAATAGCACCACCAGCTGGGGACTTTGCCTTTAACACATGTGTCAGCACAGAGCAGTTCATATTCAAACCATAAAAGGATAGTTGGACATTTTCGTATCTCTCATGCCTAAGCCAGTGCCTCTGTGAGTCCGGTCTCTCCCTTATTCCTAGAGATGTGGGCAACCTGCATGAAGGACCGAAGATATTCTCATCTTCGTTCACTTGTTTAAAGCAGGCTAGGGGTATGACTCGGTGGGTAAGAGTGTTTTCTTCATAAGCACAAGGACCTGAGTTCAAATCCCAGTGGCTTGTTCACTGGGGCTTTGCTGCCAGCCAGCCTAGCTGAAGAGCAGTGAGCTCTCCAGATCCAGAGAGAGACCTGCCTCAAAGAAACAAAAAGGGAAGTGTCAAAGCAAAACACTGCTGTCCTCCTCTGACCTGCACACACACATGCACAGCATTGCATCTGAACACAAACATACACCATGCACATATGAAAATGTCTATTTTATCATTGTCTATTTTCTACAAGAGCTAGTTTGGTTAGTGTCTCTTAATTATTAAGAAACAGAAATACATCCCCTTAAAATAATAGGAAGTCATTAGCACTGTACATGAGAAACCTGACAGTTTTTATTGATTCAAGTATTTCATACAATGTATTTTCATCATATTTAGATCCCCTCCCATATCTGCACCCTTACCTTACCACCACCACCACCCCAACTTCATGTCCTCTATTCACAAATGGAAAACCCCATCCATCTTACACAACATATCTGAACTGGATGCCAAAGAAACATCTCATCAGAATGGCAGTGATCTGTAATTCTTATACACAGATGGGCCAGAGTAAGGCCCACTCCCTTTACTTTGTGTCAGAATATTCCCAGGTTTCTTGAACTGGAATTTTAACGTGTGTTCTGTTTCTGTTACACACTGTCTATGATTGCCAAGCAGGTATTTCTCTCTTCCTTAGTGATCAGAAACACGGGTTTCCTCATCAAAGTCAGTTATTAGCAGTCTGACTGTATGCAGGTTAGACTTTGGCTATTTCAGGGCCTCAGTACACTCACCACGCTGTGGTCCAAGGCATTCTCCAACAGGTTGACTCCACAAAAGGTTTACTGTGGGTAAAAGCAGAAGCTAGGTCCTCACAGCAGGCAGTAGTTTGCTCACAGGCCTGCAATCTAAGTCACTCTGAGTGGCAGCTGGGAGGTTCCACAGCTCCCCACAACAGTTTTACACTCTAGATTATTTCCTTAAATCTGTAGACTTCTCAGGTTCTTTTTGCTACTGAGGGTGGCAGCCAGGTCCTGACAGCCACTGGATGATGACGAGGGTGCCAGATCACGGATGAGTGTGCAGGGGCTGGATGCAGATCCAGCCCAGGGAAAGAGAGGTACACAGGGGTGGGCCATGTTGGGGTGATTTCAACCACCTCCTGGCTGTGACTACAACTTGGCCCTCTCACCTGAGTTCAGACACCAGAAGGCCCAGTCTCCACGGTCATGGGCAATGGGCACCCCAGCCAAGGGCATGGCCCTGCCCCATCAGGGAAAGGGTGAGCAGGCCAAAGTGTTTTTTTTTCCTCATGGTTAAGGATCCAATCGGTCCTCTCGGTGTCCGCTGTCCTCGCATCTTCCTCAGGTCCAGGGGAAACAAGTGCTGAGAGTAATGTTTTAGGTCCTTGTGGCAACAGCCACTGCTGATGCCAGTGTTGCTCCAGTGCCCACAGCTTCTCCGTAGCCCGCTTGGCTCACAGTTATTTTCTTTCTTATTTGCCAAGTCCTGAGCTCAGAATTTTGAGATCAGTACAGAAGCACCTATAGTCAGGAAAATATTCACTTGTGAGATAAGGTTCCTCATAAGGCGCATAATCATCTCTTGGGAGCCAGTGTGCCCTGGACCCCCAGGTCAGCTGCATAGGGCATGCCTCATTCTGCCACTATCTCACCTCTACCCCCTCTTCTGCCATGTGTCCTGAGCCTTCAGTGAGGATGTTACATTGTAGCTCTGCCACTTAGGCACATCTGCCTCTGACTAGTTGTGGAACTTGGTGGTCTCCATCTGTTACAAGAGGCTTCTTTGATGAGTGATGAGAGCTACACTTGTCTTTGAATATAAGGATACATATTTATAATATAGTAAGAAATTGTGTTTTTCTTCTTCTTTTTTTTTTTTTTTGGTCTTTTTGAGACAGGTTCTCCCTTTAGTCCCAGGTGGCGTGGAACTCGCTATGTAGACCAGGCTGGCCTTGAACTTGAACTCACAGAACTTACAGAGATCTTCCTGCTTCTGCCTCCTGAGTGCTGGGATTAAAGCTGTGAGGCACCACACCTAGCCTAAGATGGCTCTTAGCTGCCATGTGGGTGCTGAGAATTGAACCCTGGTCCTCTGTAAGAGCAGTCAGTGCTATTAACCACTGAGCCATCTCTCCAGCCCTGAAATTGTGTTTTTCTAGGCAAGTGACAGTACTAGATTCTTCTCTAGGGTCTATCACCTCTCTAGCCATGTGTATTGGACTATGTTTACAGTGCTGTGCAGGGATTTCCTCCTTATTAAATGGGACTTATTCAACTGGAAAGCTGTTGACTAGCCTTCAAATAGAAGTGTCGTTATTGCACCAATAGAGATCATTTGTCGGGCCAGTCCTTGTTGTAGTTCATAGGTTTTATAGCTGAAGAAATACACATACAGCACAAGTAGGTATGTGTGTATGGCTGAAGGGTATTTGACAAGAGTCACAGTTCCAGGCAAAGGAACTCCCTTCAAGTTCTTGGCCAGAGTAGTTCAAGAGACTCCCAAAATAATATAGGCATTTGCCACAGTCTTGATTGCCTCCCAAAGCTTGAAGATAGGACCTTGCTGCTGAAGACATGACATACTTTTCCCAACTTGGAGCAATGGAGCTAGAACTGACCTGAAAGCCTCCTCCCTTAGAACTAGCTCTCATAATATCAAAAGTTCTATAAGCTGCTAAGGGCAAAAAGATGTATTTTATTTTTTTTAAATTAGTTTTTATTGATGCTTTGTGCATTTCATACATTTTTTCCAATTCAGTTCAGGCTTATTTCCCTTTCCCTCCCCCCCCACCCCCACCCCATCCCAGATCATGCATTCTGCCATAACTGTCCTGCATCTTTCTCTCAGTTTTTTTTTTTCATTTCTTATCTATAAGTGATGATCCATGCGTACAAGCATCCTTCATGCAAAACCTATCTGCAAGGCTGTTGTGCCCAAACCCTACAGCCCCACCATCCAGTGGGGGGTGACAGGTTGTTTTGTTCAATCAAGTTGATCAAATGAGTGTCCAGACTACATTGCTGAGTTTCACCATTCACCCCAATCAGCAGCCCTTACATTCTGCCACGCCCCCTCTTCCGCAGGTTGTTTCCTAGGCTTAAATATAATACTAAAGTCCTAGGGCTATGCACGCAGGCAAAATATATTAATACAGGAGCTCTGACATCAGCAATGGATTGTTCTACCAGGTGGATGTTGGCCAGGGGATCCAAGGCCCCACAAAAGGTAAGGGCTCCTTGCGTCTAAGTTGGGATACCTACAGGAGGAGAGGCAATAAGACCCTGCTGCCAAGACCTGATGTTAACAATGGGAGGGATGTATTGAGACCACACATGCAAGTGTACAGATGGCCTCTGAATTGCCAGAGAGTGTTACCAAAAGGCCACTAAACCAATAAAGCAAATATGGTCTCCCTGAGTCAAGCAAGACTCCACCGTCAGCACCAGCTATTTATTTATTTTTATGTGTATGGGTGTTTTGCTTGCATGTATGTAAGTACACCCATGGATGCAATGCCTGTCAAGGGCAGAAGAGGGCATGAGAGCCCTTGGAACTAGAGTTACTGGTGGTTTTTAGCCATCATGTGGGTCCCAGGAACTAAATTCATGTCCTCTCCTAGAACAGCCAGTGCTCTTAACTGCTATCCTTCTAGCTCTAGAAAAAGATATTTTTAAATCATCAGAGAAAGCTTCCATGGAGAGCTAGATGCTCTTCATGAAGCTGTGGCAGCCCTAGCATCATGCCAGTCACCCGGCCATCCACAGCTTTCCTCTCATGTGCCAGATGCCTGTTCTCTGGGGCAGCCTCACCCTGTCTCTCTCTATACACTGCTCCCCTTCAATTTCTGCTAGTTCATAGTTTCTCCTATGCCTCTGCCTTTTTAAACTATAACTTTGACTTCCTTTGTATTTCTCAGGTTGTTTTATTCCACCATCTGTTTTGGTCTTTCCTATGTTACAGCCAAACTGTCCAGAAGAGAAGACCTTTCAGTTTGTTAAAATTCTCCCCAGCAAAGTCAGAGCTCCTAGTGCAGGGTGACATCCTAGGTAGCTTAGCTTCCTCAAGCCCAGACAGCAACCCCGGTCCCACCAGGAGTAGTCAAATTTACGGAATGTTAGTGCCCACACATGGCAACCTTGACAGAAAACAGACTATTGTTTGTTTGCTGGGGAGGAGGGGGAGGGATGTGGCTCTTGGAAAATGGTAAATTATGCAGTGCAGAGTCATGTAAGTTCTTTCTGACTCTAGCCCCAAGCATCTACAGTTACGTTCGTGGTAATTGTCAGTTCCTCTCAAATATCATTATGAGATTCCTTTTATCTAGTAAATTCTAATTTTGTGGGTAGCATTTTTCTAGTAAAATTATACCCTTGGGAACATTTGAGTATTTCTGAAGACTGTGAAATACACTTGAGTGTTTCTCAAAATCATCGATACTGGCCCTAGAGTAAAATGTGAAGAAGAATGAGAAAAGGAAGGCAAAATTACCCCTAGAAATTTCTCCAAATACCAATTGAACTCATATTGTAAAGCAAATCTCATTTCCTCTCCAGTAATTTAATCTATTATTTATCCCTTATCTTCAGAAAATTCTTTATGGGTCTAAACTTAACAAAGATAGAATCTATTTACCAGCCATCTTTATTTTTCATAAGCCATTATATAATCTGTGAAGAGTTGGCCTAGAAAACATACAGAAACTTCAAATATATCAAAACAAGTGGACAAGTGACTAGTTAGAGGACCTCTTTTTACACTTCAAAATCAAAAGCTGAAGACGATTACAGGCTGTTTATATAGGATTTAAACTCTGTTTTCTGATCATATGTGACACAATATTGGTTATTCTGCTAGGAACTCTCTCAGCTTCCAAAATTCTTTTTGCAGACTGTATTCATTCTGGGGGAGGGTGATAGAAGCAGAACCCATCTGTTCTCTCTGATGGACCACAGAAACATTACTCTGTGTTCTGTATCTGCCCATTAGCTTAAACTGAACAGAAGGACTTCTGTAATGCCTGAAAGCACTTAAAGGCTGGACTGTGCCCCACAGAGAGTGAAGTATTTCTGGCAGTGTGGTAAGCTAGGAGAAACTGAGGTATGAGACTCAGTATTCCAGAGGAAAATGACCTAAAATGCTAGTGAATACAAACAAAAGACATGTCTCCTGAAGAACATCAATGAGCTGCAACCCAGCAGACAAATCTGAGGCAAAAACTGAAGTGGGAGCCGAAGAAAAGCTAGGCTAGCAAGCCACGGTGGGAAGCCATATGCTTAGCTCCTTCAGCCTGAGGTTATTTCCAAGTGGGGACTTGACTGATGATTTTCAAGTCCTCATTAGATAGAGTATGCAGAATAGAGACAGCATGGGTGGTCTAATAACTGACCTTCCTCCCGTAGAGCCAGAACTCCAAAGGGTCCCATGTTCAGTTTGATGATTAATTGAAAGAAAAAAATATCTCGTGCACACACCCTTAGTAAAGACTTCAAGGAAAGTTTTGGCACTAAACAAAGTGGAGAAAAAGAAAAAAAAAAAAAAAAGTGGAGAAAAAAAAAAAAAAAAAAAAAGAAAGACAAGTGGTAATGACAAGCTAATTCTTACACAAAGCCTTTGCCCAAATTCACATAAACAAATTCAAACAGTACATTTAGTTTAAAGAGAATCCAGATTGGGATGGTTCCCAGGCACCTGGCAAATACAAACTTCAATCCTATCTGGAGGAATTTGCCTTCATTCTAGATCTTAAAAGACTTCACACAGTTAGTTCTCCAAGGAATATAAAACCATGAATAAAAACCATCATTTCAGAGAAAGATTAAAAGCTAGGCTTGAAAATATCAGCAATAAAAAAAATGACAAAGAATGATCTTGTACATTTTCACAGGAAGCAAACAAACTTTGGAAGTCAAAAACAACAGAAAATAAAAAATCAGTGAATAGCTTTAGCAGTGTATGAGACAGAGCTGAGAAAACATCGAAGGACATGAAAAAAATCAGTCATTGCCTTTCTAATAGCGCCCACATTCCATTCTACTGTTCTGAAATTACAAGCCTCCAGTTGTTGTAGCTGACATATATTCACTAATATCCAACTATTTAGACCTCTAGATGGAGAAAGGGTCAGAGCACAGGCAATATTTGAATTTTTCCCAGATAGGGTGAAAGATCAAAACTGTTTCAAGAATATTGATGACCGTCAAACAAGATGAATAAAAATAAGTTGGCCCTACTTGCAATCAAGGGAATGGAAAACATGAGAAATAAAGTATGCTCTTAAAAGAAGCTTAAAAATAAAGCAGGGGATATGGTTTGGACTGACAGAGGACTTTCAAATGCCCCAAACTGGAAATTAGAGTAGAACCGGATGGTGTCTTGGGACAAGTGAGTTTCAGGTATCAAGTTATTCTGTAAACTGCATTAAAAACTACTGGTTTAAAACCAAAGATCATTCATTTTACTTAATTTTATAAAGTGATAGACAAAAAGGCCTAACTGGGGGATGATCTACCTGCATACCGGCCCACTCAGAAGGTAAGTAAGTGCTTCAAGTGCTATCCACCTGGTCTTCCTAGTAGCATCGTAGAGGGTCAGTCACAATGAGAAATAACAGAAGAAACACAGAACCCAGAAGTCATACCACACCCCTTCCAGCATATTCTTGGTCAAACAAATTATAAGCACTGCTCAGGGTCAAACAAACAGGAGGATTTGTCCCCCGACAGAAGGATGATAGCAAGGCGCTGTAAGAGATCCACAGCATGAGATTTTTCCCACTGTTTTTGGCACATGTAGTCTGCTAAAATGCTGTATGTGGCCATGATTCACACTCTTTACCCTCGAAAGGTGTGCTCACTCTCTCCTCCAAGACCTCCCATTTCATCTGTCAGCATACATTTCAGGCTTAAAATTTATAGAATACCATCTCTTAAATCAGATTCAGGTGTGACTGAGGTGTCTGCTGAACAGTTGTCAGTTAAGTAAATTGCATCCATTCTGGAATCAGGAAGTGCAGAGCAAAGCTCTGTCTCCATGTGCACACCCAACATCCAGTGATCCAACTGGCTATTCTAGACATTACTGTTCAAATACAGTAAAAGCCGGTAGCACTTAACAACCACTGATCTCCAGTTATTCTGAAATCCGGTAAATGCATATATATGTTCCTAATTGGTTGATTAGTTCTAAATCCCATCCCTTGGGATTAGCCTCCAAAGATTTTGGCTCTTCTTTCTGACATCTTTCTTTTTCCACTAAAACCAGCCCATGTTTGAAGTGGGTGGTTTTCTCAGCCTGATTAATAGACATTTCATGAACCTTCTTCTTACTTTGTACTAGACATGTCATTTTAAGGCCAGTCTTGAAGTATTTATGTCATAAAATTCTTTGAAGCACTGTGGATTTTCTATCCATCATACTGGAGTTTGCTCTGCTACACAAAAGCCAAAACCACAAAATTCTTCAGCTAGGCCTCTCTACCTCCCTCTGAGAATGCTGCTTGCCAGTGGACAATGTCCCGGGATTCTTAGAAGCCCTATTGTTTAAAGGAGAGAATCTTTGAAATAGATATGACTTTAAGATCTTCATAGGCCCAGGGAAAATATAGCAAAAACAAAACAATTCTATGCCTTTCCATTTTTGTGAGTTGTCAGAAAAAGAAAGAAAAGCGTTTATGGTTTCTGTCTTTACTCTGAGTGTCTTAGTTATCTAGTCACAAAACACTGACTAAAACCAATTTGGAGGGAAAAAGTTTCATTTGGCTTACAGGTGCATCATCAAGGGAAGCCCAAGAACTCAAGGCAGCAGCTGGAAGGCAGGAACTGAAGCAGAGATTATGGAAGAGTGCTGCTGCCTTAAGATCCAGGCCACATGCCTACAGGTGGCACCACCCGCAGTCAGCTGGGCCCTCCTCCATGAATTAGCAATGAACAAAATGCCCCACAGACAAGTCCACAGCCCAGTTTGTTGGAGAAATTCCTCAGTTGAAATTCCCTCTTCCCAGGTGTCTTTATTTTATGCCAAGTTGACAAAAACTAACCAGCTAAGAGGGATTCTCCTTCCTGCTCTGAAAACTAAGTCCGGGGGAAGCTGGAGAAGTGCTTGCTCAGTTTGCCTTACAACTAGGGATTTGGTGCTAACATCCACAGATGAGGGAAACCATTCCCCCTTTGTTTTTCTGGGACTGTGTTACTTCACTTAGCATAATGGCTTCTAGCTCCATCCATTTATCTGCAAAGTTCAGGATGTCATCTTTCTTTACCACTGCATAGAATTCTATTCTGTAGATGTACCACGTTTTCTTTTTTCCTGCTGAATTTTTTACAATGCTTTTATTGATGTTTTGTGTATTTCAGACATCGTTTCTCAGTTCAGTTTAGAAATATTCTCTTTTCCCTTCCCCCCACCCCACCCCAGATCATGCACACTGCCATAACTATCCTGCATCTTTCTCTCAGTCTTTTTATATGTTTAGGAATTCACATTTTCCTCCTTTAATTTTATATTACTCTAAAATATGAATACATACTTTCCACTCATATACAGTAATTTACAGAATCTGAAACTAAGTGGTGGGTCAATTCTAGAGCCCATTAAGAGATTTACATTATAACAACATAGTTCCTTTCAGATAAACAGAAATATAAAAATAATGTGGTTCAGCTTGACTCTCATCTGGAGATTTGGTGTTAGCATCCACAAAGGAGGGAAACCATTCGCCATTTGTTTTTCTGGGACTGTGTTACTTCACTTAGCATAATGGCTTCAAGTTCAATCCATTTATCTTCAAAGTTCATGATGTCATCTTTCTTTACCACTGAGTAGTACTCCATTATGTAGACGTACCACATGTTTGTCATCCACTCGTCAGTTGAGGGACATTTGGGGTGGTTCCAGCTCTTCACTATTGTGAAGAGAGCTGCAATAAACATGGATGTGCATGTATCTTTGTGGTAGGATGAGTCTTGTGTGTATGTAGCCAGAAGTGGTATGGCTGGGTCAGGTGGTAGGCTCATTTTGAGTCTTTTAAGGGTTCTCCACACTGCTTTCCATAATGGTTGTACAAGTTTACATTCCCACCAGCAGTGAATGAGTGTTCCCCTTTCCCCGCAACCTCTCCAGCATTTGGTGTCTTTTGTGTTCTTGATCTTAGCCAGTCTTATTGGAGTGAGATGATATCTGAGAGTGGTTTTAATTTGCATTTCCTTAATTGTTAATGAAGTTGAACACTTTTTAAGATGTTTCTCAGCCATCTTTATTTCCTCTCTGGTGAAGTCTCTGTTCAGCTCTTTACTCCATCTTTTTAGTAGGTCAATTGTTTTCTTACTTCTTTGTTTTTGAGTAGTCAATATATTTTTAATGTTATTTCTCTGTCAGATGAATTATTGGTGAAGATTTCCTCCCACTCTGTGGGTTTTCTCTTCACATCATTGATTATTTATTGCACTGTACAGAAGCTTTTGAGTTTGATGAGGTCCCATGTGTTGACTGTTGACCTTATTTCCTGTGCAGCTGCTGTCTGATTTAGAAAGTCTTTTCCTACACCTATGTCTTGTAGGTTGTTACCAACTTTTTCTTCTATCACCTTCAGGGTTTCAGGTTTTACATTGAGATCTTGGATCCACTTGGAGTTGATTTCTGTACAGGGTGAGAGGTAGGGGTTTAATTTTGTTCTTCTACAAATGATGATCCAGTTTTGACAGCACCATTTGCTAAAAATGCTATCCTTCCACCATTGAGCTTTTTTGCTCCTTTGTCAGATATGAGGTGGCTAAAATTGTATGAGCTCAAGTTTGGATCTTCAATTTTGTTCCATTGGTCAATGGGTCTGTTTTTGTGCCAGTACCAGGCTGTCTTTGTGACTATGGCCTTGTAATATGGCTTGAAGTCTGGTAGAGCAATCCCCCCTGTATTACATTTTTCACTCAGGGTTGCTTTGGCTATTTGGGGTCTTTTGTTTTTCCATATGAATTTAAGGATTTTTTTCCAAGGCTGTGAAGAAGCTCATAAGGATTTTGATTGGGATTGCATTGCATCTGCATATCAATTTGGATAAAATGGACATTTTTACTATGTTAATTTTCCCAAACTATAAACATGGGAGATCTTTCCATCTTTTGATGTCATTTTCAGGCTCTTTCTTCGGGGGCTTAAAATTTTTATTGTAGAGATCATTGGTATTTTTGGTTAGGTTTGTTCCCAGGTATTTTATTATCTTTGAGGCTACTGTGAGTGAGAAGTTCTTCTTATATTCCTTCTCCACTTGTTTATTGTTGGTGTAAAAAAGGCTACTGATTTTTCCAGGTTATTTTTTTTATCCCACCACTTTACTGAAACTTTTAACCGTTTCTAGGAGTTTTCTGGTGGAGTTTTTAGCATCCCTTAGGTAAACTATCATATCATCTGCAAAAAAAGGATAGCTTAACTTCTTCTTTTCTGATTATTACTCCTTTCATTTCCTTCTCTTGTCTTATTGCCCTAGCAAGTGTTTCAAGCACTATGTTGAAGAGGAGTGGCAATAAGGGGCAGCCTTGCCATGTTCCTGCCTTTAAGGGAAATAGTTCCAATTTTTCTCCATTTAAGATGATGATGGCAGTGGGTTTGCTATATATGGCTTTGAACATGTTGAGGAATGTTCCCTTCAGTCTGATTTCCTCTAGGACTTTAAACATAAAGGGATGCTGGATCTTGTCAAAGGATTTTTCTGCATCAATTGAGATGATAATGTGGTTTTTGTATTTCAGTCCATTTATGTGTTTTATGATATTTATTGATTCACGTATGTTGAACCATCCCTGCATCTCTGGTATGAATCCAACTTGATCATGATGGATGATCTTTTTGATGTGGGTCTGTATGCAATTTGCAAGTATTTTGATGAGAATTTTTGCATGTACATTTATTAATGAGATGGGTCTATAGCTTTCTTTTTGGTTGTATCTTTGCCTGGTTTCGATATTAGGGTAGTTGGTATCATAGAAGGAATTTGGGAGATTTCCCTCTGTTTGATTCCTTCTGAACAGATCGAGCAGTAATGGTTGTAGGACCTCTTTAAATGTTTTATAGAATTCTGCTGTGAATCCATCTGGTCCCTGGCTTTTTTTAGTTGGGAGGGTTTTCTTTTTTTTACATCCTCAATTTCCTCAAATATTATGGGTCTATTTAAACTGTCAATTTCTTCTTGGTTAAGCTTTGTTGGTTCCCAGGATTTCAAATATTCATCCACTTCTCTTTGAAGTATTCCCATATGATTGTCTGGATCTTTACTTTGTCTATTGTGATGTTTCCCCTTTCATCATGAATACTTTTGACTTGGAGCGCTCTTCCTTTTTTGGTTATCTGGGCTAGAGATCTGTCTAATTTGTTTATCTTTTCAAAGAACCAGCTTTTGGATTTGTTGATTCTATGCATTGTTTTCTTTGTTTCTCTTTCATTGATTTCTGCTCTGATTTTTGTGATTTCTTCCTGTCTATTGGCTTTAGGGTTCATTCGTTGTTGTCTCTCAAGTTTTTTTAGCAGCAGTGTTAGATCTTTTATTTGTTCCCTTTCTGTTTTTTTTTTTTTTTGATGTGGGCACTTAGGGCTATAAATTTCCCTGTCAAGGCTGCTTTTAAAGTATCCCACAAGTTTTGTTGTGTTGTATTGTCTTTTTCATTCAGTTCCATGAATACTTTTATTTCATTCTTTATTTCTTCCCTGACCCATTCATTATTCAGGATGGTATTGTTTAGTCTCCATGTGTTCTTGTAACTAGTTGGGCTTATTCTGATGTTCATATTGAGCTTT
>VZQC01001960.1:0-156271 GCA_009823505.1 Rhizomys pruinosus | reverse complement strand
TTTTGTGTATTTCATACACAACATTTTAATCATCTTTATACCCTCTCCTGCATAGGCACCCTCCCAAAATCCCCTTCAGTACAAGTTCTTCCACTAGGTTCTAGTCAGCCTACCTAGAGTCACCCCATATGTAACTATCATTGCTGGATCTGCTTTGGGGGAGACCCAACACTGGCCTGATACATCTCCTAATGTATCAGGATGTCAGTCCCTGTCTAACTCTCTGTCTCTCCTGGAAGAGTAGAGGTCAAAAGTCATTTGCCAAAGAGACCTGAAACCAAGCTTAATGCTCAGTGGTGTAATGCTCAGCAGAATCCACCATGGAGCTGACACTTACTATTCTTTTTAATCTGCCATAATTCAAAGAAAGTAGTTTGTTAGAAAGAAATTACAGAGACATCACCCAAGGTCCTTAGCATGTGAACATAGCTCCAGAATTCCATCAGAATAACAAGACTTCCTTTATATTTTGATTTGGAGTTGACAACTGTTGGGGGAGGAGAACATGCACACAAAACAGCCCTTGCTCTAATTTAGCAAGTGCTGGACAGTCCTGTTTCATCTTAGGGACTGGAAACAAAACAGCTTTTACGCGGAGTTACTTCTCCAAGGTCAACGTTTTTTTGATGGTGACCTTTTCTCTTTGCCTCCTTCTCTGAAGCATAAACATTTTTTTAATTTTTTATTTTATTTATTTACTTATTTTCGTATGTGTATGAATGTACTGTCTGCATGCAGGTTTGTGCACCCGTGTCGTGCAATGCCGCAGAGGTTGGGATTCCCCTGGAACTGGAGTTACAGACGGTTCTCAGCCGCCATGTGGGTGCTGGGGATCGAACCCGGGTCCTCTGCAAGAGCAGTCGGTGCTCTTAACTGCTAGGTCATCTTTCCAGCTCCCAAGAAGCATAAACATTCTAAGCTATCTCTTTAATGTCAACAGTGAAGGTCAGGATTTGGAAATACTATATTTCCAGTATTTAATACTAGGTCAGCTCTCGGTGGTGATCCCAAGGGTCTTCAGTGTCCCTAACTGAAGAGGAGATTTTTTTTTCCCAAAATAACAAATTCTGTAGCTCTGAGATTTTGAGTTCTGGATTGGATTTGTTTTGATAATACATAGCTCAGCTTCTCCAGAGAAGGTGCCTGCTCAATGGCGAAATGATGGCCTCCGACTGGATTGCACCAGACGCAGCCTACAACTGTGTTTCAATGCACTATTGAATTTTGTTCTGCCACCTTTGACATAAATTTTTCCCATTTGTGGCTCTGCTCCAATCTCTTCCGTGAAGGCATCACTACATGTAAAATGGGCCTTTATACAACAGAACATCACTACATGTAAAATGGGCCTTTATACAGCAGAACATCACTACATGTAAAATGGGCCTTTATACAGCAGAACTATCGATGCCTTCTGAATCCAAATGAGTCCCTTATCCTACTTATGGAGACCGTGCTGTTAAAATACAAAAGCCCACAAACCATTGAAAAGTGCCGAGATAAACTAGATGACAGAAACAGACTCTGTACCTCATTCTAAGAAAAATCAGACTCTGTACCTGAAATATTAGAAAAGTCCAGAAATGGGAAAATCTGAATACTTCAGTAATATTTCAATTTCCTTTCTATTTCTTCCTCTCCCTGGACACCCCAGCCTTTTCTGACCTAACCACTCTCTATTTCCATGAGGTCAACTGTTGTAGATTCCATATACAATTAAAATCATTCTATACTTTCCCTCTGTGCCTGGCTTTACTTTATTTTATATAATGATCTCCAGCTTCATCTGTGCTGTTGCAAGTGCCAGGAGCCCATCCTGTGTGTGGTGCCTAGAACTCCACTACGCAAATGTACCATGCTTTCTTAACCCTTTCATCAGCTGACAGACACCTGGGCCAAATTTATAAATATGAGAGAACTGTCTTTAACTCCAGTTCCAGGGAAATCCAACACCCTAACACCCTCTTCTGACCTCCGGGGCATTGCACTACATGGGTGCACAAACCTACATGCAGACAGTACATTCATATACATAAAAAAAAAACAAATAAATAAAATTTTTTAAAAATGAGAGAATAAAAATCCACTGACATTGGAAAATATTCTAGATAAAACCATGTTTCAACCTTCTTCATGGTTGAAGAAATTCTACTCATTTTCTTCCTAAATTAATCTCCAACACTTCAAGTTTTTGCTCAGATGTATATTCTCAATGACATCTATAGTTGCATTGAGACATTTTGATTTAAAATGACAAAGCTACATAGTGTTGAGTCACCTGCATTTAATCCCAGCACTGGGAAGGGAGTTGAGACAGGAGGGCCATAAGTTCAAGGCCACCCTGAGCTGTTATAAAATTCCAAACCAATTTCCCCTCACCATGCTTTCTCTTTTAGTATACCACTTACCATCTTCAAGGACTATACATAATTTGCTAGTAGCGTTTATCATTCATTACATTAAAAGCAAGCTCCATGGTGGGAGAGATCGCTCTTTTGCTTGCTTGAGCACACAGAATTGTGTCTGGCACTCACTCCTCATCCTTGAATAAATGAACTAATGAACAAAGAGTTAAATATAATAACCACTAATGAACTTTCTGAAGACATGAGATAATATTGTATTAGATGGTTCTGGATCTAAAACTTCCACCTGAAGGCAGGGGCCAAGGCTGTAAACAAAAAAGCCAGGCATAAATGGAATGTAGTGGGAGTTCAAGGATTTGGAGAATACAGACCCCTAATAAATAAGCTACTTTTAACTTATTTTCTAGACAAAATATAGCTGTGAATTCAGGGGCCATTGCAGAACAGTAGCTGGAAAGACCATCAGAGCCAGAGGAGGTGGCTCCTGGCCACAAGGGAACAGTTTTCCCCACAGCCAGGAAGTTAACTCATGTGAACTCACAGCAACTCTGACAGCACTTACAAGTCCCCATAAGCTCAACCAGACAAAATCCCAACATTGGAAGTCCCAGCCTTAGATGAGGAACAACTGGGAACTGATGACTACTGGGAGGACGTGTCAGTTTTCCTTAAGGGTATAACAGTAGATGGGTTAACCAGACTCCAGTGGATGGATTCATGCCAGAGGACATTTGGTGACACAAACTTGACTCGATAGGCCTTAAAATCTGCCTAGGGGGACATAAAGGAATGTAGATAGGAATCTAAATATGATCAAAATATATTGTATAAAATTCACAAATTTTAATGTATATGTAGAGTGTATGGATAACACAACGTGATCTGTTGAATTTACATGTTTTCTTAATATTTTATTTTATTATCTTTATTCGTGTGAGTATATTGCCTGCATGTTTATAAATGCACCCATGTTGTGCAGTGTCTACAGACATCAGAAGAGGGTATCAGATTCACTGGAACTGGAGTTAAAGATGGTTGTTAACTGCCTTGTAGATGCTAGGGATTGAATGAACCCCCTCTGTAAGAGCAGAGGCCATCTCTCCAGCTCTCTGAATTTATATATTTTCTATGGTATCAGGTTAGTTACTTTTTCATTACTGTGAGAAAAATAACTGGAAAAAAGCAACTTAAGGAAGGAGAAGTTTATTTTGGATCACAGGCCAAGAGGACAGACTGTGACAATGGGAAGGCGGGGTGGCAGGAGTGACAGGTTGTATAATAGTGTATTGTCTGCATGAGATACATGCACCCGTGTCATGCAGTGCCCACAGAGGTCAAAAGAGGGCATCGGATGCCCTGGAACTGGAGTTATGAATGGTTGCTAGCCACCATGTGGGTGCTGGGAATCAAAGCCAAGTCCTCTGCAAGAGCAACTAGGGTTCTGAACCACTGGGCTATCTCTAACCCTGTGGGAAGATCCAGTTTGAATTAGGGGTTAGGTCTCAGCTAATATCCCTCAGGGCATCATGTGGGAGTCATGGGATGCCTCTGACCCCACCTTAGGAGGGAGCAACGTGGCCCAGGCACATGATGCTAGGTGGAGCAACAGTATACAGTGGCATGAAACTGGGGCTCTGTGATTGGCTCTGGGAGGTGATGTCATTTTGCTTACAAAATTGACTTGCAGAAGGCAATAAACCAAATTCTCTATTACCATCATTACACAGAATTCCTGGGTGCATTATTTTTGTGTGCATACAGGCCAAAATAGGCCTGGATTTCGAGTGCTGATGGCTAGTGGGTTGGACAGGGATCTATCAGACCACCATCCTGGTAAGCTAGTGTAAGGTTGGATGGTACTGTGGGGCTGGACAGAGACCTATCAGGTCACCAGCCTGTGGCCAGTGAGTTGGATGGGGATCTATCAGACAGACCACCAGCCTGGTAAGCTAGAAAGGGGTTGGACAGAGACCTATCAGGTCACCAGCTTATGAAGTGAATTGTGAGTGAGTGTAGGCTGAAGATAGGCCATCAGCCATCAGCCTGAAATTCCTGTCCACAGACCAGCAGTCTTTGCGCAAGTGGGAGAGCATGGCCAGATGGGAACTTTTCTGTTTCCCAGGCTAAGGACCTGAGTTGGAAGTACCTCTCAGGTTGGGTTACAAAAGTAACCAACTGACCTCTGTGCCAAGGGGTCAGTTCCCCACAGTGACTGTAGGCAGCCACTGTGCTCACCTTCCCTTAGCAGGACTGTGCTGTACTTGCTTGTAGCAAGAGAAGCATCCTACATAACCCCTGAACCTACAATTCTTAAGAGTTTATCTCAGCACTTTGCCTCTATTGTAAACAAGTTAGCTCCAATAAAACTTTGCCTTTACAGCAAAGCTTTTTTGGTTCATAAACTTTCCCACACCTCTAAAGGAAATCATTGTATTAAATTATAATGATAAGCTTTCTTAAAACTGCATGTTATATACAGATACATACAGATATGTAGTTTTAGTTGGAGCTACTCCACATGGAGGCATAATGCTCCAGGAACCATAGACTATCTAACAAAATTCCCAATACCAGGCATGAGAAACCTCTCTTTATGTTGTTGTTCAGGGAGTCCAAGAGATGCCCCCCACCCCAAAACATTGCAGGCTATTGACATTGTTCTTAGTTGCCTTCAAGTTCTTGAAGGCAAGATCTACTGCTGAAGATGTCATACATTTTGGTCACAGGACTTGAAGAAATCAAGCTGGTACTGACCTGGAAGCCTCTACCCAAAGTGCTAGCACCCATAGTATGAGAATGTGCTATGCGAGGTGCCAGGGGATAAAAGATGAATAGTCTTACTTAGCTGTAAATCCTGAAAACTATGATAATGACCTGCCCAGCAAGATAGTCCTACCAATGCAAAAGAGGCACTAATATTTTGGGAGTAACCAATAGAAGTCTGATCAGATTTAAGGCCCATTCAATAGGTGAGAAATCATGCCTGGCATTCTATATGCTTTTTGTATTTGTATGAGTTTGTCATTTTTCAGTTTGGGGAAATTTTCTTCTCTTATTCTGTTGAAGATCTGATCAATACCTTTGTCTTGGTATTCTTCTCCTTCCTCTATACCTATGATGTGGAGGTTTGATCTTTTCATAGTAGCCTTGAACCTGTGGCTGGAGAGCTCAGAGACCTTAGAGAAGAACCTATGATTGCCATTTTCCTAAAGCTTTAAATTTCCTAATTCTATTCTAAATACTCATCTTTATATCTACAGATAAGTTCAGCTCTCGCCCCTCATCAAAGAACCACAGCTGGTCAGAATGCAGAGAATAAGTGACTAAGTAGTCCCCAGCCCTAAATGGAAAATCTAAAACATAACTCTTATAACCAAGACTCAGGGAACATTATGAAAGAAGGAGACAAAAGATTGTAGCAGCCAAAGGACTTGGAGGATTGCTTTAAGATGTTCTCTTGTGTACATGTCAAGTTGCTACAATCATGAACTCTCAACAGTATGATTGCCCTCACAAGAACTATTCCAGACTGAACTAGTCAATATGGCAACGTGGATGGGGTAAATATTCACAAGGCCCAACCCCTACTTGAAGAGTTACAAGCAGTCGATGGCTGCTTAGTGGTCAGCCCTAAGCTCCCACACCTAGGGCAACACTAATTTGACTCAGTAAATTGTGTGTGTGTGTGTGTGTGTGTGTGTGTGTGAGAGAGAGAGAGAGAGAGAGAGAGAGAGAGAGAGAGGCAGAGAGAGTGTACAACAATAATTATAGAAGAGAACATAAATTTTCCTCTTTTAAAATTTTTTAAAATTTATTCATAAGAGTGTTTCAACTGTATATAGTGCACCATGTGCATGCAATGCCTGCAAAGGCTAGGATAGGGTATCAGATCCTCTGGAACTGGAGTTACAGGTGGCTGTTAGCTGCCATGTGGATGCTGGGAACTGGACCCAAATCCTCTGCAAGACTACCCAGTGCTCTTAACTGCTGATGCATCTCTCCAGCCCTGAGGACATATATTTGAGAGGAAGATGCTGATGGAGGAGTGAGGACACAGAAGGAGTTGGAAGGGAAGAGGGAGGAGGGAACTGATGTAAACGGAGTGTGTTGTGTTTGAAATTATCAAAAGAATGGTTCATGAATTTAAAAACTTTAAAAAAACTTTTTAAGATTATTTATTTGATTTTTTTTTACTTTTTTAATTTATTTTTTTTATTTTTTTTCTGAGCAGATCTTAGGTTTATTTCATATTCTCTCTTACCTAATAAACTTTCCTTGAGTGAGATACATTAATGTAAGATGAAGCCAATACTTTTGCAGAGAGTCCCAGAGGTGGAGTGTTTCACATACATAACAGTTTTATAGAGGAAAAACTATATCTGATAAAGCTGATATATCTTCACATTTATTATACATCCATGTGTTTATCAAACATCGCTGAGTTATTTAATATTCTCGCCTTACTTGAGAGAAATGCATGAACACTAATATACTTTAGGCATTTAATATTTGAGGAAAAATTATTACATTAGCTACTCATTTATTTCTCTCTGAAACTTGAAGCAAGGAAATAAATACCAATTAATCTGGCATTTGATAATAGATAAGGTGAATATTGGACAAATATAATTTTTTCTAGCCTCCCAAGTGCTGGGATGAAAGTGTACACCACCATGCCTAGATCATATCTTTTTTTTCTTTTTTTTAACATTTTTTATTGATGCTTTGTGCGTTTCATACATCATTTTCCAATTCAGTTCAGGCATATTTTCCTTTCCCTTCCCCCCCACCCCCACCCCAACCGAGATCATGCATTCTGCCATGACTGTCCTGCATATTTCTCTCAGTTTTTTTTTCCATTTTTTAGCTATAAGTGATAATCCATGAGTACAAGCATCCTTCATGTAAAACCAATTTGCAGGCTGTTGTGCCCAAACCCCCACAGCCCCACCTTCCAGCGTGGGGTGAGGGGTTGTATGTTCAATCAGGTTGATCAAATGAGGGTCCAGACTACATTGCTGTAGTTTCACCATTCACCCCAATCGCAGCCCTTACATTCTACCACGCCCCCTCTTCCGCAGATTATTCCCTGGGCTTAGAAAAGGGGCACAGGTGGATGAGAAGCTTTTATTTTTTTTTTAATTTGTAGGGGTTGAGTTGTATATGTATTGATTGGGGCTGAATCCTCCATGGCCACCTGTTCTCTGCATTTTGACAAGTAGTAGATTTTTCTAGCAGCTTCCATCTACTGCAAAAAAAAAAAGATGCTTCTTTGATGAAAGGAGAGCTATGCTTGTACGTGAGTATAGGGATAAGTATTTAGAATAAAGGTAGAAACTGCAATGATTTAGGAAAATAAAAGTAGTAGGCTCTCCTCTAAGGTCTATGACCCCTCCAGCCATGAATAGATTTATAGTTGGCTAAGTTTCTAATACCAGGCATAGGTTTCCACCTGTGCACAGGCTTTAAAACCAATTAGACAGCTGTTGGCTACTCCCAACATAAAAGTGACACTATTTCTCAGTGGGATATCTTGCTGTGCAGGTTATGCCCATGGTTAGTGGGCATTACAGCTGGATAGGATCGTTGGTTACTCTTCTCCCTGCAAGGTTACCTGGCACTTGATGATACTATGAGAGCTAGTCCTCAAGGAAGAGGCTTCTAGGTCAGTTATTCCAAGTCCATTGTCCAAAGTGTATGATGTCTTCAGCAATAGGGACTTCCCCTTAAGTTCTGGGAGGCCACCAAGGGCAAAGGCAAAAGCCTATATTGTCGGGGGGTGGGAGGTGTTGGACACCCACTGGTTAGCAACTAGAAGGGAGATTTTCCAAGCCTAGCACTGGGGTTTATGTTAGTCTGTGGCTACTGGGGAGATCATCACCCATGTGATATGATGCCATTTAAACAGTGTGTGCAAGCATGTGTGCGTGTATTTTTTAAGTAAGGTTATAAAATAATATGACTTCTCTCGTGTTATCTCTCCCTCTTCCTTGTGCGTTACCCTCCCTCCCCCTCCCCATTTTCCCCTTCTGCCCCTCACAGCACCTGTGTCCTACTATCCCCCCTCTGAGCTCCTCCTCCCTCCCCCACAGTGCCTTTCTGCTTTCCAAGCTTCTGCAGCTACACTAGGTTATATTCTCACATCTAAGGATTCTAATCTAGGATCCATAAGCAAGAGACAGCCTGTGACATTGCCTTTCTGGTCTGGGTTATTTAGTGTACTATTTTGAAGTTCTATCTATTTGCCTCCAAATTTCATGATTTTATTTTTCTTTGCAGCTGAGTAAGTGTAAGTATAATGTGCTCATTCTAAAAAAATGGTTCATGAATTTAAAAAATTTAAGATTAAAAATTATTTTATTTGGTACTTTCATAAAAAATAAAGACTTGCTGGCTGCAGTGGTGCACACATTTAATCCCAGCACTTTGGAAGCAGAGGCAGGCAGATTTCTGTGAGATTGAGACTGGTCTCTTCTACATAAGGAGATCTAGGCCAGGTCAATGTTGCTTTCATTTATTTTTACATTATTTATTTACTTTGTGTAGGGGAGGTACACACAAGTGCCACAGGGCATGTATTTGTGGGAGTCTGTTTTTTACTTCCATCATGAATGTGGGAGTCTGTTTTTTATTTCCAACATGAGTTCCCAGGGATAAAACTCACTTAGTCAGACTTTGTAGCAAGCACCTTTACCCAGGAAGCCAGCCCACTGGCCCTCAGATCAGCTTCAAATAACACCTGCTGATATAAGTTTCTTCTCTTTTGGAATTTAAAATTATGAATTATTTCTCTCTGTATATTTTTCCTGTAACATTTCTAACCCTCCTCATGTGACTGAAGTTGCTGGTTGAATTGGAAGAAAGTCAAGAATAAAGAAATGCAAAAAGGAAAAAATACTTCAGCTAACACTTCCAAAGAGCTGCCTAAAACATGCTTGGTGAAAGAGCTAGAAGGGCAGATGACCATTATGGTATATCCTGAGACACACAGGTTCTGTTCTTGAGCATGTCTTCTCCAGGTCTAGGATGAGAATCACCAGGACCTTCCCAGCTCCTTTGCCTCCAACACAGGGTTCCAGGACCATCTGAGACCCATCACTTTCAGATCAGAATGCAGGGTCTCTGGAGCTGCTCCATCTTCCAAACGCAATCAGGTAAGACACTTGGTGGTGACAGGATTGGGCGGACAAAAACCAGTGTCACCCACCCCTCTTGTGGCCATCCCAGTGAGAATAGAGAAGGTGACTCAGCACAAAGTAAGAGAAGAGACAGTCAACCTTCCACCCTAGAGGAACAGGCCTTCAACCAAACCAAGAAGCACTTGAATATCGCATCAGACTATAAACAACAAATCAAATCCACATGCCAAGAGCACAAAAGAAAATCAACAACATAGGAAAAGCAAATAATAAATCCCCAATAAAATTTAGCAGTCATATAGAAGACTCTAACAATGAGTTTGCCTTGGAGATAACCCAGGACACAGATCTTAAAAGAACAATAATAGACATACTCAAAGAAATTAAGGGAGAGAATGAAAAACTCAGGAATGAAGTGGAAACACTGAAAAGATCCCATGCTGAAATGAAATAGGAAACCAGAAGGAGAGAATGACAAACTCCAAAGGGAACTGGAAATACTAAAGAAATTACAGTATTAAATGAAAAAGGAAAATGCACACTCATCCAAGCAACAGGAAAAGATGGGAGAAAGCCTCAGTAACAGATTGGATGAAGCAGAAAGTAGAACATCAACACTGGAACACAAGGTGGAAGAACGGCAGCGCTCAAACAAAGAGTATGAAAAAATTTTAAAAGCCATTAGAGTGGAACAGTCAGGAACTATAGGATACTATGAAAAGATCAAAGTTCTGCATCATAGGAATAGAGGAAGGAGAAGAATCTCAGGACAAAGTTATTGATCAGATCTTCAACAGAATAAAGAAGAAAATTTACCCAATCTGAAAAATGACAAACCCATACAAATACAAAAAGCATATAGAACACCAAATAGACAAGAACAGAAAAGGAATACCCCATAACCATATCATAGTTAAAACACTAGATATCCAAAACAAAGACAAATTACTGAAGGCCACAAGAGAAAAACAAGTTACATATAAAGGAAAACCTATCCAAATTAGAGCTGACTTTTCAATGCAAACAATGAAAGCCAGAAGAACATGAACTGAAGTATTCCCAGTGCTAAACAACTTTAAATGCCAACCCAGATTACTATACCCAGCAAAAAAGTCAATTAAAATTGAAGGAGAAAAAAAATCTTTCATGACATAAACAAGATGAAAAATTCATGTCCAGGAAACTGCTTCAGAAAATACTTGAAGCGACTCAAAGGTTGAAGGAAAGGAGTAACTATCCCCAGCCAGCTAGAGAGAGTAATGAATAAAAGTGTAACTGTGGAAATACAAACCTAGACCAAGAATGCAAACAGAAAATAAGGTAAAAGGAAGCAGCACACATCTCTCAATAATAACATTAAATATGAAAGGGCTGAACTCCCCAATCAAAAGATATAGACTGAGAGAATGGATTAGGAAGCAGAATCCAGCTATATGCTGTCTGCAAGAAACCCATCTCACACTCAAGGATAAGCACCAACATAGTTCAAGCAAATGGTACCAAAAAGCAAGCAGGAGTTGCTATTCTAACATCAGAGAAAATAGACTTCAAAGTAAAACTAATCAGAAGAGACAAAGAGGGCCACTACATCCTTATCAAAGGATCAATTAACCATGAAGATTTCACAATCATGAATACAGACACACCAAACTCCAGTGCACCAAACTTTATAAATCAATCCTTCAGGACCTCAAGGCACAGATTAATCCCAGCACACTAATAGTGGGGGATTTCAATACCCTACTGAGCACATTAGATAGGTCAACTGGACAAAGAATAAACAGAGAGACATCTGAACTGAACAATTCAATACACCAAATGAACCTCACAGATATCTACCAAATATTCCACCCAAACACCAGAGAATAGACTTTCTACTCAGCACTCCAGGGAACAGTCTCCAAAATCAACCACATACTGGAACAAAGAAAAGAAAAAAAAACTCTACAAATTCAAAAGGATTGAAATAATTTCATGCCTTCTATCAGACCACAGTGCAATAAAGTTCAATATCAACACCAGAATAAGCCCAATTATCTACAAGAACACAGGGAGACTAAATAACACACTCCTGAATAATGAATGGGTCAAGGAAGAAATAAAGAAATAAAAGTCCTGAAACTAAATGAAAAAGACAATACAAGATAGCAAAACCTATGGGATACTTTAAAAAACAGTCCTAAGGGGCTGGAGAGATGGCCTAGCGGTTAAGAGCGCCAACCGCTCTTGCAGAGGACCCGGGTTCGATCCCCAGCACCCACATGGCGGCTAAGAACCGTCTGTAACTCCAATTCCAGGAGAACTCCAGTTCCAGGGGAATTCGAGACCCTCTTCTGACCTCCGCGGCATTGCACGACACGGGTGCACAGACCTACACGCAAACAGTACATTCATACACATAAATAAATAAATAAAATAAAATAATTAAAAAAAAAAACAGTCCTAAGAGGGAAGTTTATAGACCTCAGTGCCTACATTAAAAAAGCAGAAAGAGGGGCCTGTTGCCACTGGGGGACTCGAGTGCACAGAGCTCAGATTGGGGGTTATTGGCAAACCACCTGAAGCACAGCTCTCTTCACAATAGCAAGTGCCTCTCAACTGATGAGTGAATAGAGAAAATGCAGTACATCTACACAGTGGAGTTTTATGCAGTGGTAGAGAAAGATGATATCATGAAATTTGGAGGTAAATGGATGGAAATAGAAGATATTATGGTAAGTGAAGTAACACAGTCCCAGAAAAACAAACAATGAATAGTATCCCACATCTGTGGATGGTAGCATGAAGTACCTAGGTGTAAGGCAAACTGAGCAATGTTAATGTTATATTCCATGTGATCTGAAAACAACTGGGGACTTATATTGTGAATCCCTTAACAGGTTCTAGCTTTAACCTACCATTTATATTCAGACTGGAATTTTGGGTATATGGGTGGAGGATATGTATGCATTTGTTAGAATAATATAAAATGAAAAGAATGAGAAAAAAAGCAGAAAGGACAAATAAACTAACACTTCAGCTAAAATCACTTGGGAGAAACAACAACAAATGAACCTTAACCCAATAGACAGGAAGAAAAAAACAAAAATAAGAGAAGAACTCAATAAAATAGAAACAAGAAAACAATACAAAGAAACAATGAATATGAAAGCTGGTTCTTGAAATGATAAACAAGAGAGATAAGACCTCTAGCCCAGTTAACCAAAAGAAAGAAGAGCAGCCCCAAATCAATAGTATGTATTCATGATGAAAAGGGAAACATCACAACAGAGAAAAGATCCAGACAATCATATGGGAAAATTTCAAAACCCTATACTCGACTAAATTTGAAAACCTAAGAGAAATGGATGAATATCTGAAATCCTGGAATTCACCAAAGCTTAACCAAGAAGAGATTGACAGCTTAAACAGATCCATAATATATGAGGAAATTGAAAATGTAGTAGTAAATCTCCCAAATAAAAAAAGGCCAGGCCCTTGATCCATTTGGAGTTTATTTTTGTACAAGGTAAGAGGTAGGGGTTTACTTTTACTCTTCTACAAATGGTGATTCACTTTTGCCAACACCATTTGCTAAAGATGCTGTCTTTATTCCATTGAGTCTTTTTGGCCCTTTTTCTTTTCTTTTTTTTTTTTTTTATTTCTGTATGTGTATGAATGTATTGTCTGCATGCAAGTCTGTGCACCCGTGTCGTGCAATGCCGCGGAGGTCAGAAAAGGGTTTCAGATTCCCCTGGAACTGGAGCTCTCCTGGAATTGGAGTTTCAGACGGTTCTAGGCCGCCATGTGGGTGCTGGGGATCGAACCCAGGTCCTCTGTAAGAGCGGTCGGCGCTCTTAACCGCTAGGCCATCTCTCCAGCCCCTGGCCCTTTTTCAAATATGAGGTGGATGAAATTGTATGTGTTCAAGTTTGGATCCTTAATTTTGTACCATTTCTCAACAGGTCTGTTTCTGTGCCAGTACCAGGCTGTTTTTATGACTGGAAAAATAAAAGACCCCAAATAGCCAAAGCAACTCTGAGTGAAAAATGCAATACAGGGGGGATCAAAAAGATCATCCACCATGACCAAGTTGGATTCATACCAGAGATGCAGGGATGGTTCAACATATGAAAATCAATAAATATAAAACACTTGAATGCACTGAAAGACAAAAACCACACAATCATCTCAATTGATGCAGAAAAAGCCTTCGACAAAATCCAGCATCCATTCATGCTTAAAGTCCTATAGGTAATTGGACTAGAGGGATCAATCCTCAATGTCATCAAAGCCATATACAACAAACCCACAGCCAACATCATCCTAAATGGAGAAATGTTGGAAGCATTCCCCTTAAAAGCAGGAACATAGCAAGACTGTCCCTTATCACCACTCTTCTTCAATATAGTGCTTGAAATGCTTGATAGGGCAAAAAGGCAAGAAAGGGAAATTAAAGGAGTACTAATTAGAAAACAGGAAGTCAAGCTATCCCTTTTTGCAGATGATATGATAGTTTACCTAAGGGATGCTAAAAACTCCACCAGAAAACTCCTAGAAAGAATTAAGAGTTTCAGTAAAGTGCCAGGATACAAAATTAGCCAAGAAAAATCAGTAGCCTTTCTTTACACCAACAGCAAGCAACTGGAGAAAAAATACAAGAAGACCTTCCCACTCACAATAGCCACAAAAAATAAATAAATAAAATAAAATACTTAGGAACAAACTTAACCAAAGACACCAAAGATCTCTACAACAAAAATTACAAACCCCTGAAAAGGAGATTGAAGAAGACATAAGAAGATGGAAAGACCTCCCATGCTCATGGATTGGAAAATTAATATAGTAAAAATGTCCATTCTACCCAAATTAATGTACAGATTCAATGCAATCCCAATTAAAATCCCCAAGAGTTTCTTCAGACTTGGAAAAAAATCCTTAAACTCATATGGAAAAACAAAAGACCCCTAATAACCAAAGCAACCCTGATAGAAAAGTGCAACATGTGGGGGCGGGGGAGGATCTCTATACCAGACTATAGCCCTGTAGGACAGGGTGTGAAAAAAAATTTTAATTAAATAAATACATAAATATAAGATTTAATTTAAAAATAGCCTGGTACTGGCACAAAAACAGACCTGTAGAGCAAGGGAACAAAATTGAAGATCCAAACCTGACCTCATACAATTTCAGCCACATCATATTTGACAAAGGGGCCAAAAAGACTCAATGGAGGAAAGATAGCATCTTCAGCAAATGGTGCTGGCATAACTAGATCAACACTTGTAGAAGGATAAAATTAAATCCCTACCTCGTACCCTGTACAAAAAACTCCAACTGGATCAAAGACCTCAACGTGAAACCCAAAACTCTGAAGGTAATAGAAGAAAACGTTGGCAGCAACCTACAAGACATAGGCATAGGAAAAGACTTCCTAAATCAGACAGCTGCTGCACAGGAAATAAGGTTGAAAATTGACACGTGGGACCTCATTAAACTCAAAAGCTTCTATACAGCAAAAGAAACAATCAGGGAAGTGAAGAGAAAACCCATAGAGTGGGAGGAAACCTTCACTACTGATACATCTGACAGCTCATTAACATCTAGAATATATAGACTACTCAAAAAACAAAGATGTAAGAAAACAAATGACCTACTCAAAAGATGGAGTAAAGTGCTAAACAGAGACTTCACAAGTGAGGAAATAAAGACGACTGAGAAATATCTTAAAAAGTGTTCATTATGAATAATTAAGGATAGGATATGCAAATTAAAACCACTTTAAGATATCATCTCGAAGCCAGGTGTGGTGGTGCACACCTTTAATCCTAGCACTTGGAAGGCAGAGGCAGGTGGATCTTTTTGAGTTCAAGGCCAGCCTGGTCTACAGAGTGAGTTCCAGAACAGCTGGGGCTACAGGGAGACCCTGTCTCAAAAAGACCAAAAAAAAAATATATATATATCATCTCACTCCAGTAAGACTGGCTAAGATCATGAAAACAAAAACCACCTAATGCTGGAGAGGCTGTGGGGAAAGGGGAACACTCATCCACTGCTGGTGGGAATGTAAACTCTTATGATTATGGAAAGGAGTGTTGAAGTGTTGAAAACCATTAAAAGACAGATAGGAGCCAGGAGTGGTGGCACACGCCTTTAATCCTAGCACTTGGGAGGCAGAGGCAGGTGGATCTTTGTGAGTTCAAGGCCAGCCTGCTCTACCAGAGGGAGTTCCAGGACAGCTGGGGCTACAAGGAGACCCTGTCTCAAAAAGACCAAAAAAAAAAAAAAAAAAAAAAAAAAAAAAAAAAACAATGAGGGGCTGAAGAGATGGCTCAGCATTTAGAGCACAAACTGGTCTTGCAGAGGTCCTGGGTTCGATTCCCAGCACCACATGGCAGCTAATGAACTGCCTTAAAGCCGGGCATTGTGGTGCATGCCTTTAATCCTAGCACTGGGAGGCAGAGCAGGTGGATCTTTGGAGTTCAGGCCACCTGCTCTACAGAGTGAGTTCCAGGACAGCTGGGGCTTACAAGGAGACCCTGTCCTCAAAAAGACCAAAAAAAAAAAAAATTAGGGGCTGAAGAGATGGCTCAGCATTTCAGCATTTAAGAGCGCCAACTGCTCTTGCAGAGGCCCTGGGTTCGATTCCCAGCACCCACATGGCAGCTAAGAAGCTGCCTTAAAGCCGGGCGTGGTGGTGCATACCTTTAATCCCAGCACTCGGGAGGCAAAGGCAGGCAGATCTCTGTGAGTTCAAGGCCGGCCTGGTCTACATAGTGAGTTCCAGGCCAGCTGGGGCTACAGGAAGACCCTGTCTCAAAAAAAAAAGAAAAAAAGACTCACAATTAGTCTACCACCTGACCCAGTTATAACACTCCTGGGTATATACCCACAAAACTCATCCTACTGCAGAGATACATGCACATCTATGTTCATTGCAGTTCTCTTCACAATAGCAAAGAGCTGGAACCAACCCAAGTGCCCCTCAACTAATGAGTGGATAGAGAAAATATGGTACATGTACACAATGGAGTTCTATGCAGCAGTAAAGAAAGATGACATCATGAACTTTGCAGGTAAATGGATGGAACTAGAAGACATTATGCTAAGTGAAGTAACACAGTCCCAGAAAAACAAATGACAAATGGCGTCCTTCATTTGTGGATACTAGCACCAAATATCTAGCAGTAAGGCAAACTGAGCAATATATATATATATATATTTTTTTTTTTCTTTTACCTGAAAGCAACTGTACCATTATGTGAATCCGTTAATGGGTTCTAGAAGTAACCTTCCACTTTTCAAACTTTGTAGTTGTGGTATATGAGTGGAGGGTATGTATACATACTTTACAGTAATGTAAAATTAAAGGGGGAAAATGTGAATTCCTAAACATATTTGGAATTAGTATACAGTTTACTTTCAGACATCATAATTTTGGTATATATTTGAAAAGCCTATATGCATATTTTGGAGCAATGCAAATTGGAGGGAACAACAACAAAAGGGCTAGGTCAAAGAACTGACTGAAACAGTAAACTTCAGCTCAAAACAATAAACCTCTGCATAGAAAAACTTTAAAAAGATAAAAGAAAAAAAAGATGCAAGACAGGGATGGCAGAATGCATGAACTCAGGTGGGGTGGGGGTCATGGAAAAGGGAATGACTCTAAAATTGGACTGAGAAATGTTGTATGAATTGCACAAAATTTCAATTAAAAAAACGTAAAAAATAAAAGAAAGTCAACCATGGGATTTAAGCAGGGAAGATCCATCTAGCTTTCAGAGCCTTGAATGCATCCCCCAGGCCCACCCCTGCTGCCTGTCCAGGAGAACCTCCCTGCAAATGACCCAAGTCTTGCAATTACACAGCCCTGGAAAGTCACCCCATATGAAAGATGCCCCTCTGTCCTTCACTCTCCAGCCAGCCATTTCCCAATGTTGAGCATCTCATTGCTGGCCAGAGCCACACCAATTAAATGGGTGACACTTAGGCATTAGATTCAGTACCCAAAACCTTCTGCCCCTGGGAACCAAAGAGAAAATTATTAGCTCATTCCAGCTCTCCGAAGAAACACCTGAGCCCGGTGTGCCACAGAGCACTGCGCCTTCAATGTCATTTTAGATTTCAGCTTTCTCTCTCTGCATTATTCCCATTCAGACATCTGCTGCCCTGCAGGAAATTCATGAATTTATGGTGCCATTAGTGTTTTGAAAAGCAAGTACATCTCTTCCCAGATGTCATTTTGTATAAAACTTTTTCCTACCCTGTACCAGTTCAAATAAACCAAACAATGAATCTGATCTGAAAGAAGGCACAGACTCTACTCTCTGTCACATTCCAGATGTTGTGGGTAAATATTATGACAGTCTGGACACATGGTGTGTGTTCATACTGGTAGGGATGAGATGGGCTTCTACCCAAGTGGGCAGTGCAGATTGTTGTGATAGTGACCATATTGTTCTTTTCTCAGGGCCTCTGCTCTGCCATTCAGAGGAAATGACACAGTTTAATTTTCAACTAGTCATAGGACTTCAGGATCAAAAGTGTTCCCATAGTGCCTGTGCTTATGCATAATTGTTTAACTCCAAACCCTATATATAAAAGTGTATACATCACATACTGGGCACTATCATCATCTAGAAATACCTATGTTCTTATTGTGACCCCTGTAGTCATAGTTAGGGTAGCTTGGCCACCAAGATTCATCTGAAAAAATGGGAAAAATTTGAACAAAGAAATTCAGCTGGGACTGGCAGTATATGCCTGCAACTTAGCACTCTGAAGGCTGAGGACCAAAGACAGAGTTTGAAGCAAGCCTGGGCTACACAGTGACTGTCAGGAAGGAGAAGGAAAAGACTAAGGAAGAAGAGGAAGAGGAGTGCAGGGAGGAAGAGAAGACGTTTAATTGATAGAGGTTGAACTGAGACATCACAGGGGTAACTATTTTACCTTGGCAACTTCTTGTCCATCCTTACATCACAAAATGGCATCTGGTCCAGAGGCGCTTTCCAATGTTTGAAGAGAGAGCCTCCATTGTATAACCAGTTTGTAGACAGTGGTGTGCCCATTAATGAGCACCTACAAAGCCATCTTCCCTGCCGAGAATGGACTTCAGCACCTTCTCCATCCTGGACCCCAGTAACCATTAATGCTATTCTAAACTGGCACAAGAAGCTAAGGTTACTTTGCCTTTTCTGCAAGAAGGGGGAAACTGAATGTTGCCAAAAAAAAAAAGAAAAAGAACAAAGAAAGAAGCATTTTTCTTGTCACCTCTTTCAAAGTTCCAGTAGTCCAAAGACCATTATAATAATTATCTTTGATTTAAAGTTATTCTTAAGGTCCTAGACTCAAGAACTCAAGCCTAAAATCTGTAATAGTTTATACTACTTAGTACACCCCGCCCATAGTCTGTGCACACCATAACAATTTGTACAATAACCATGCCAATGGTTATTTATTGAAGTTTTCATTGAGCTGATTTTCAGGAGAATTTGCTATATTCTAGGATCTGGGTATTTAAAAATGTAATGAAAAGTCCTTGTCCTAAGATTGGTCCAAAAAAGATAACTTATAATAAAAATAGCTAAAATGTGATATTATGTTTTTCAAACAACTCATATATTTACATTACATTACAGTAGTTAATTATAAATGTAGTAATTCTGTATAATGAAATTGTTTTAAAAAAGAACTTTAAGGTCAGAACTAGAGAAAAATATGAAAATGAGGCAAAGCTCATAAGCGATGATGAGAAAGAATTAAACAAAAGTATGTAAATCCACACTTAAAAACTGCCTCAAACAGCCAAAACCTCAGCACAGACATGGGGAAGTAGGTTAGAAATCTCAACCCAACCTAAGGAACCTGGGGCATTGATGGCTTCTGGGAGGGGGAAAGATGGTATCTTACAAGAATGGGACTCTTGGTGGGCCCAGTGGATGGACTCACACCAAAGGACACTTGGGGACACAAATTGGACTCTGTAGGGAGTGATATATATATATATAAAATAGTCGGGGGTGGGTGTAGTAGAGGGAGGTATCAACAGAGGACCAGATCTATATACTATCTCAAATTATGTTGTAGGAAAGTCACAAAGTTCAATACAATTTTTAGTTTAAAAATGCCTAACTTAGAATAAGAATTAAAAAGCAACTCAATTCCAGGAGAGCTGGGGCTATAGGGAGACCCTGTTTTGAAAAGACCAAAAAAAAAAAAAAAAAAGCAACTCAAACATGATATTTAAAAATTATATTCTGTGTTTAGAATTAGAAGAATCCCTTTTTCCTAGCCAAAGCCATTTCGGTGTTGTACGTAAGTTCCAACTTCCACATTTATCAGCTTCTACCACAGTGATCTGCACTTAATAGATGCTCAATAAACATCTGATGATGTCATCAGAATGGCATATGAATGCAATGGCTGACGGACTGGAAATGAAAAATAGGATGAGTTCCAGGAACAAGAACAATCAAAATCTATTTCATGTGTTTTCTCTCATCAGTACTTTGGAGAATGTTGTGAAACAATGAGATAAACATGAAGAATCAATTAGCAAGGCATTCCCAAACTATGAGACTTGGAAAAACTCAGACAGTTTTACTTAACCAGCATTTTATCTTTTGGGATCCTATATCTCCTTGACAGCAGTGGCAACCTCCATCAGTGGTAGGACCTTTCACTGCAGATGAAAGGGCATAGTGTCCACAATAGACTGTGAGTAAAAGTTAATGGCATCTGGTCTGAAAGAAAAACAAATTTTCATAAAGTCCTAACCATACCAATCTCAGAATTTCACGTAAAAAGATAGCACTCAGTAAAATCCATCAGCATCAATACTGTGCCTCCGTTCATGTGTCCAGTCTTAGAAATAACTGTTCTCTTAAAACCTCAAAGCTGATAATCCCAGAGCATGAACAACTTCAAATACCCACACTGTATGAAAACAATGTCTGAAAACTTTCTTATGGAAGAGTAACGTTAGAGAGCAAAATAATGGACATAAAAAAACATCTATCACTCCTCTTCACAGTCACTAAAATTCAATGCGGACATCCCAACAAGAGAATATTCATGGTGTTTATCCACCTTACCCAACACTGAGAATTAGTTTGTGCTTATCCATTGATTTTATGTCAGTTAGCACTTTCAAATATTATTTGCCTAAAAAGTACTTGGTGAAAAGAGCTCTAAGGATGAATGGCGATTGTGGTACATCTTTATACCTAGGGTGGACAGGTATGGAAGGGCCTTCGCTGCACACTCCCCAGGCCCTCCCCGGTCACTTCCAGTAGAACTCCTCCGCAAATGACCCAAGTCTTGCAATCGGGACTTGTTTTTTTTTTTTTTTTTTTTTTTTTTTTTTTTTAATATTAGTGTGTTAATTGATGCTTTTGCATTTCATGACTTTTTGTCTCAATTCAAGTTCAGGCTTATTTCCTTTCCTCCCCCCCCCCCCCCCACCCCATCCAAACCATAGCATTTCTGTCATAACTTGCACCTGCATCTTTCTCTCAGTATTTTTTTTCATTTTTAGCTATAATGAGAAGTCCAATCAGGCCGCCGTAATGCAGAACCAATCTGCAGGCTGTTTGTGCCCAAACACCTAAACACCCCCACCATTCCGTGGGGGGGTGACAGGTTGTTTTGTTCAATCTAGTTGATCAAATGAGTGTCCAGACTACTTGCTGTAGTTTCATAATCACCATTCACCCCAATCGGCAGCCCTACATTCTACCAGGCCCCCCCCTATTCCGCGATGTTGTTCCCTAGCTTAGAAAAGGGGCACAGGTGAATGAGAAGGTGAAAACAGTCCAGCGTCTCTCGGAGCTTTGACGTTTGGAGCTCTGATCAGTTTTGGTTGTTTCCTTTCATGGCTGACAGTTTTGTCCAGGAATAACCTTTCGTCCTACTAATGAGAACAAGCAATTAAATATAGGTATTTGAAGGCAGCAATAGTAGGTTATGGTGGGTTACTTTAGCAGAGACACATGTTTGGATATTTAATCCATGAATTACATTTTCCTCCCGCCCTGTTAAATAATACAGGGTCTTACTGTGGCTTATAAAATCTCCTAACCTGTAGAGGATGTAAGCTTGTGGCTCAGCCATGGGGTTTATTTCTCCAAGGGGAGAGCCAATACCAATTAGATTTGGGATATACATGCACATGGCTGACTCTGCTGCACACTATTTCCATGCAGGTGAGGTGCATCTGGTGCTGACGGTGGGTAGTCTTGCTTGACTAGGGAGACCCATATTTGCCTTTATTGTGTTTAGTGGCCCTTTGGTAACACGCTCTGGCATTCCAGAGGCCAATTGTACACTTGCATGTGTGGTCTCAATGCATCCCTCCCAATGTACGTCAGGTCTTCGGCCACAGGGTCTTATTGCCATCCCCTCCGGTAGGTATCCCAGTTTAGGGGCAAGGAGCCCTTACGTTTTGTGGGGCCTTGGATCCACTGGCCAACATCACCTGTAGAACAATCCATTGCTGATGTCAAAACTCCTGTATTAATATATTTGCCTGAGTGCATAGCCCGAGGACTTTAGTATTATATTTTGGTGGTTCACTAACAGATGAGTAATCCTTCCACAGTTCCCATGCCTAGTAGTCAATTAAAGAAAGCAGTTTTACAGGTTTTATAAGAGAATTACCTCTACAGTATATTGTCTCCAATTTCACAGTTGGGGAGCGACCTCATCACGGGTCAATATTGCTCCCTTGTTCGATGGTGGGGAAGCGCCAAGAATCTCTCATATTAGAAACCTTTGTCGGCACCCAGAAGGTAGTTTTGCCATTATGGACCTCATTATTAATTAGTTGTTACAGTAGGATCCACAGAGGGGTTCGATGTTAGGGCAATTGGGGCTTTTCTGCCTTGAATGTTCAGACGGGTCAGCCTTGTCCGTTGCCACTTTTGGTACATCCATACCATGCAAACCTGTATCTTTTCTTTCTCAGCCGTTAAGTTGGTGACGTTTTGCCGTGGGAACAACAAACTTTTCCCATAGTTAGTTTTAAGATTTGAATGGCAAGGGGTTTGATGAAAAGTTCATGTCTTTCTGTATCCCCCCGCCCCCTTTTTTTTTTTTTTTTAGTTATGAGTCTCCAGAAGATAGTGTATTAACATGACTATAGGGTGGAGTCAAGGCACAGATTTCATCAAATTCACCCATGTTTTTTGGTGACTATATATGATTAACTTGGGAAGCAAACTTAATTTTTACGTTAAATCATCTTAAGAGAATGCTACAAGGTGGAGACGAGTACAACAGAGAAATATAGAGAACATTTGTATGTGTCAATCCCAAAGTTTTTGCGCCTACAGATTTTATGTAAAGCAATGTGGGCAACAGCGAATTATATCTCCATTTTAATTCAGATGCATTACCATTTTTATCAATTCTGTAAACCATGTTGTTTAATACACATTTTACTTTTACTTTTACTAGTCCTAAACACCATGCTGTCCTGTAGACAGTGTCTAGGCGAACTGGGTAGCGTGAGCATCACGTCAATTAAATATGCTTAATAGAATATACACCTGTCCCTCCCCACCCATCCCCCCTTTCCAATTCACCATTTCAGTCCATTTCTGATGCAGTCTTTTGTTGTTCTTTTACTAGCCTCCCCCCATGAGAAATATTTTATCTGGGTTGTTGGTACTAGCATCCATGAGGGACTTGTTTTTAAAGAAGAGTGTTCATCTGGTTTGTTTGTTTTTTTCCATTTCATGGATTCTTTTACAGTTTCAAACTTTTGTAAGCAAATGTGGCTGGCTTTGCAGCAGTAACATGAATCTCAAAGCCTTCTTGCTTCTGGTTTGTTCATGCAGTGATCAAGCTTTTCAGATTCCACAATGTTAAACCATCTGCAAGAATATCTGTGTCCCACTAGAGTCTCAGAGAACATTTCAATACTTTGGGTGGAAAAATGGCCGAATCCCTTGTGTATTTGCTTAGAAAAAGCTATGTGAAAACCTACTATGATAGAAGTCTCTCTTAAACAATTATATATATAATATAATAAATAATAGGGTATATTATATTAATGCAAAGAATGATTATAAAAAAGTTACCTTATACAACAGGGGGACATTGGCCCTACTAGATAAAATAGGCTAACAAAGAAACTGACTCCCTCTTTTGAAGATTTTGACCAGCAGTCCCCTAGATCTTCAAATAACACTGCCCATTCCTCTTGTCTTGGTTACCCACCAGAATTGGAGGGTAGAACCCTATCGCTGAAAACAATACATATGTGAACCATAGAAGAAAACAAGGATAAATAAATGCTACCAGAAGAGAAAATTAAACATTAGCTTTACCCAGCTGTGAATTCTGCCTGCATCAACAACCAGCCCGGCACGATATGCCCTGTTGTGAAATAGCGGTATGAATATTATGGGAGTAACCAACCACTTTCTAATTGGATTTAAGGTCCACTGTGTAAGTTGGAGCCCATATCTGACATTGATATGAGGCCTAGAAACCTGCAGCTACTCAGGCCAAAGGCCACAGAGCTTAATACTATAATTCTGCTGAATAAATACAGCATTAAACTCACTCCTAATGACTTACAGTTATATCCATAGATAAATGCATCTCCCAACTCTCAGCAGAGAAGCTTCCTTATGCAGCAGATGATTAGTACAGAAGCCAACAACTTGCAGAGAATATGAGGCCGAAGACTGCTTACCCATGAATGGGACACTTATATTGAACTTATGCCTCCCAAGACTCAGGGACCATGGCAGAAGAGGGGCAGAAAGGTTGTAAAAGCCAAAAGTGCTGGATGACCACAAGGAGACAGAGTTTTGCAGGCAGCTAGTCAGTTACTCATATGAACTCACAGCAATTGTGACAGCATGTGCAAGTCCTATGTAAGCTCAAGCCAGTCAAATTCCCAGCATAAATGTCTACAAGTGGGTAAGAATCCTCAGCCTTACCTGAGGAACAGTTAGCAATCAGTGGCTGCTGGAAATCAGTCTTTAAGGTTAGCTGGACTGCAGTGGACAGATCCAAACCAAAGGGCATTTCGGGACACAAATTTGACTCCGTAGGTATGTACACACACACACACACACACACACACACACACACACACACACACGCTGGAATTCCACGTAATATCCCCTCAATTGTTTTCCTATATCCACTACAAGCCTCTAGTTTGGCCTTTATGGACCAAACAGCAATGTGGCCCTCTTTCCTTCTCTTTTCTGGATAGTTTGGCCAAGACAAGGTGCTAATTAGTAAGAGATCTGAAATCAAGATGGCCACATACTAGTGTCTTACCCCCGTGGCACCCTCAACTTAAGCTTAACATAAGTGTGTTCTACCTGAGGTCACTGTCCTCCTTCCAAGAGAGTGTCTGCTTCTGCTCCCTGCTCTCCTTCTTCCTGTCTGGGACATAAAGCCCGCTTCACACCCTTCATTCAGCCCTTTGCCATTCCTTGCAAATACCTCTTGATGACTCTCCCCTCAATCACCTATCATGTGTACCATGCATTTCCTGACAGAACACTGAGAGCACATATGTGTGGCAAAAGAGCTTCTGTGGATCTTTACCAAATAGTAGCTCTCCTCAACAGAGAACCATGCAACTGCCGTGCGAGCAGAAGTTCAGTCGGGAGCACAGGACATGGTATGCAGCCTCTTGACTTAGATCTTATTCTCATTATCTAATCTCACAAATCATTTATTTTAATTGTGGCAAATGAAAGCGTGTTCTATTTCGGTATTTGAATTTTTTTTTCGGTATTGGAATTTTAAACAAATCAAGAGTACACTATAATCTGTCTGTAGACCCAACTTTAATTGGATCCCAGAATAGATTTGCAAATAAAACCATTGTTCAAGGATGTGTTAGTTGATCTTTGCCACAGAGATTCATTGGAATTATATACAAAATTTCACTTTGTACTCTTTACCTTTGTACTTTGTGTTCTGTCCTTCTAATCAGATTTTTTTTCTATTGTCTTTTTATAAGCTCAAGTTTCAACTGATTATTTATTACCATTTCAACCTCCTTCTGAAAAAGATTAGCTTTGTCTCTTGTTTTAACTTTTTGACAGAATCTAACACAAAAAATAGACACTAAACATATACACATTAATATGTATAATTAACTATATCAAATATAATTGCACTGCATGGTGTACATCTTAATATTTTGTATCCTCATATGTTTATAAGCTGTGTTGATTACTACACATCAAAATGATCATGTAGCTTTTGTGGTGCTTAGTTTGATCATCTAGTCTTTTGTGGTGCTTAGTTTGAATAAAGTGTTACAGGGCTGGAAAGATGGGTTATTTGCTTAGTTTGAATAAAGTGTTACAGGGCTGGAAAGATGGGTTAGCTCTTATGAGCACTGGCTGCTCTTCCAGAGGACCTCAGTTCTGTTCCCAGCACCCACATGGTAACTAACAACTGTCCATAACTTCAGTTCCAAGTGATCTGATGCCCTCTTCTGGCCTCCACAGGTATTGCATGACCCAGGTACAAGTAAAATGCTCACATACATAATATAAAAATAAAATATATTTTAACAAAGAAAAAAGTGTTACATTAAATTAGAGGTGAATAGAAAGATGGAAGGTACTGAAGAGACTGCACACTGTAGAGCTAGCCAAGTAGAATTAAAGCAAGTTAAGATTCGAAGTTTCTAAAATGTAAAACAAATTTTACAAACACTTTGTGTTGTAATGTTTAATCATAAATAATCTTGTGGAGACTGGAACAATACTTTCAACATTCATTGAAATAATTATCATTATTATGACTTTCATTTCAACATGGAAGTTCTGAATTTGCCCACAGAATATTTTTCCTCTGAAAATGTCAGTGCACCAAACAAGCCCTGAAGTATCTAAATGAAGTGGAAGTTTTTCTACTTCTGCAAATGGCTTTCTCTGGTCAACTACCCCATTATTTGTGAGTAGCCATGACCCTCTGCTTGTGATAACCAGATACTGTGCACTCTCCAAAAGCCGGAGTCCCTTACTTCTCATATAACATATTTTGGAGAAGCAAAACAATGAATAAGTATGTTGATGAAAATTTTAATTGGTTTTCATGGGTTATAAAACGTTAAAGGTGTCTTAACTATTGGAGTGGTTCATAATTATCTAAGCTTCCCCTTCTGGTAACATGTAGAACTGCACCAACTCCAACTGCATTATGGCCTTGTGATTCAAAAATCTAAGCAGAACAATCAATGTGTGTGTCACCGCTTCTTTCCTCTTGCTAGGATTGCCTCACAAGTGCAGCCGAGGTCCAGAGTAAGGGCAAAATCTATGTGTAGGTAAAACCCCCAGGCAGTCCACAAAAGGGATAGAAAATAAACATTAATTCCCTTAACCCACTGAGATGTGAGGCTTGGGTTTATGTCTCAGCACAACCCAGGGAAACCTGGTTATATGCAGAAGCTGTCTAGAAATATTTTTCATGAAACCATCTCTTGTCTCTTTGCACATCTTTAAAATATTTTTCTTTTTTCTCAAATGTGTGAAGCCATAAGAAGCTTTGAAGAGAAATTTTCAACTAGTTCATCCTCAATCATATAGAAATTCTATTGAAGATGATATTTCTCATCTTAAAATTTAATTTCTTTCAAAAAGGAAATGTATTTCCAAATACCTCATTTGAATTTCATAGGTAAAGACTTTTCTAGACTTTAAACTACCAAGCTATTGAGCAAGCAGCTGAACAATGAAGAAGAAAGGTTAGATCATCTCAACTCCCTTCATTCCACTGTTTCTGGGCCTCATCTGCTGACCAGTCAGGAGACTCCAGAGAGAGCTAACACACTGATTTTCTGATCCACCATCCTGGGCTTCCTTTCTGTCCTATTAGACTGGATATGTATGTGCTATGTCACACCCAAAGAGAGTTTGTTCAGTGCATTCTTTGAACAATTCTCCTCCAAACTAAATATCATCTTGCAAGTAATGTTTACAGAACCAAAACAACCATCACCACATTAAATGTTTCATTTAACTAAATGATCTCATCTTAACAATAGGAGTTATAATTATCATATACACATACTATGTATCCTAGATGGTTCATCACATCAGCTCTAAAATAAGCTAAGAATGGCCATAAAGTATGTGAGCAATGAGGAGGTCCAGGACAGGAGGATGGCAAATTCAAGGTCATTCTGAGCTATATACTGTGTTCCAGGACAGCCTAGTCTACATAGCAAGATCTTATTTCAAAAAAAGATGGGCTATGTTTCACAAGAAACTTACTAGAGTTTCTCTCAATACCTTACATGTATACTATTAAGGAGAACTATAAACTCATAATCAAAGAATAGGGTGGGGCCTATACTTTGACCAAATAGAATATTTATGTGTATTTCAGCTTCAAAAGAGAAAGATCTAGATGATATGACAATAAAAATTGTCTAGTAACACATAAAACCTGCATTGGATTTTCTTGCTAGAGGTCATAATTTTATTATGCTCACAACAGAATCAAAGATCACTCTCTTCCATCCTGAGCAATAAATGATCTTTCTTGATATCTTCATGAAAAGAAAGCATTTATCTAGACTGTACATCATAAACTTTACCTTAACATTTACTGATGCCTGTACCACATATATGAGGACATTTCAAGCTAAGGACATGCACCAGCTGCTACACTAAGCAGTTCACTCTAGCCTGGAAAACCTGGTTGAAGCTGAAGATCGTAAGGCATCTCCAGGGTTTTTCTGAAGGTCTCGGCTCCCACAAAACCTCAAGAACAATTGCTCAACCACTTTCACCCTTCAGCTTTAAGCTCATGTGTATTTTAAGGGAAATTCAATCTGTATGTTTTTGAATCATGAACACTGAACCCATTAGGGTTTTTGTTTGGTAAGAGCTTTCTAAATCCCAGGATGACTTATGAGGCTTTTTATAGCCTGCCTGTTTACTTTGAAGAAAGTAGTCACGTTTTGTTGAAAGTAAACAAGATTTAAAAGCAAGAAACTTTGAAGCTTAGAGAAACTAGAGTTCAAGAAAGTTTATGCACACCCAACCTAGCTAGGCAAGACTCATCAGTTAGTTACTCCAAGTTACTCTATCCAAAGGAGAAACAATAACACCTTGGGGAAAATAATTTTTATAAAGCTCATCCATGGTACTTGAGAAGGGCAGAGTTCTTTAACATGAGGTAGTAGTCCTCCCATGGAATTCCATATTTATTCCTTATTTAATGGAAACATTTTTTTTAAAGTGAGTGTGGCTGATTTTGAGTTATGATGTGTGAGGTCTCAGTTTATGTGTATGTAAACTCTGCAATGTGCTTGGCTAGATTTCCTTCAATTCACATGCTATTGATTTGGAATTTATGATTTGGGGTAAAATTTACTCCTAACTAAAGAAAGGAGTTAGGAACAAATGGGCACGATGAATATGAGTTGGAAAGACATTTGGTAATATTTCATCTGTTTATGACAAAAAATTTCTTTAAAGCTCCCTTCACACAGTCAATGTACATGCTTTATAAATATCTTTACTGAAGAAAGTCACTAAAATACTTCACTTTTTAAATGCCTCATATTTAATAGTCATGTGTGCTTGATAATAAACTATAATTTGATTAATTAATTTATCATTTGAACTATCCCTGCCCAAATCAGAGAGATCAGAATTGCCTTAATTTTTAAATTTATTATAATAATTATCTTAATTTGAGAGAGATTATCAGTATCAAAGTTGTACCACTTTGGAATTCAGCCACATTAATCCCAAGATATTCTAGTTGGAGTTTCCTTAACAAACATTATAGAGTCCATTTCAGTCATAATGTTCCCTCAAAGTGTTTTGACAATGCTAATTTTCTTAATTTAAGTATTATGAGATAAATCAATGATGGATGAGTTAATATCTTAGATATTATTTCTGTGTGAAACCATTAAAGAAGCAATAAATACAAACACAGAGATGAAAGTACTGTAAGACTTGTACTGAAGTGCACTGAGGACACTAGAAAAAAGCGTCTAAAAATAAGACCTGGGTCCTTACAAAAGAATTTACCTACAGCCACTATGGAAAGCAGTGTGGAGAACCCTTGGAAGACTTGGAATGAACTTGCCACCCGACCCAGCCATACCCCTCCTGGGCATGTACCCTCAAGACTTACGCCACCACAGAGATACATGCACGGCCATGTTTATTGCAGCTCTCTTCACAATAGCAAGGAGCTGGAACCAACCTAAATGCCCCTCAACTGACAATGGTTAGAGAAAATGTGGTACATCTACACAATGGAGTTCTATGCAGCAGTAAAGAAAGACGACATCACGAGCTTTGCAGGAAAATGGCTGGAGCTAGAGGACATCATGCTGAGTGAAGTAACACAGTCCCAGAAAAACAAACGACGAATGGTATCCCTCATCTGTGGATGCTAGTGCCAATTACCCAGTCGTAAGTATTTCTTGTGTAGGGCCCCCTGAGCTTTTGTCCAAAGCAGTTGGGCATAACGCATTTTGGCAACAACAACAACAACAACAGAAAAGACTGCATCAAAGAACTGACTGAAACAGTGAACTTCTGCTCAAAACAGTCAACTTCCCCATGGACAATATTGAGAAAGACTAAGAGATGAAAAGCATGTTTGGCAGAATGCATGAGCTCTGGTGGGGTGGGGGAATGGGCAGGAACACGGGTCTAGATTTGTTAAAAATAAATAAATTTAAAAAAAGAAAAAAAAAAGAATTTACCTGTGACAAGAAGGGACCAAGAGACACCAGCATGCAATTCTAGATCTCTAACTCACCTGTACAAAACTCGACTCAAAATAAACCAAAAATCTTAATGTAAGACCTGAAAATGTGAAACTATTAGAAGAAAACACCTCAAGATATAAACAAGAACTTTCTGAAAAAGACTCCGAAAACACAAGAAATAAAAACAAGAATTGAAAACTGTGGTTGCATGAAATTAAAGGAAACAATTAATTGAATGGAGAGACAGCCTAGAGAATGGAAAAAATCATTACTACCCGTACATTTGATAGAGTCAATATCTTAAATATATATCATATATTATCTAATACATATTTCACTCAAAAAAAAACTAGATATCAGAAAAACCAAACAATCTAATGAATAAATCAGTAATGATATGTGCAGATAATTCTGGAAAGATTAAGTTCAAATGGCCAATAAATAGTTTCAACAATAACCTCCGGTCAGTAAGGAAATGAAAAAAAATTACATTGAGATTCCATTCAACCCAGTCAGAATGATCAGGGAAAGGGAACCCTTACACACTTTGGGTGGGTAATGCAATCACTACGGATTCAGTGTGGAGGTTCCTCAAAGATCTAAAAATAATAACTCTCATATGAGCCAGCTCTACCTCTCCTACATGCATACCCAAAGGACTCTGAGTCAACATCCCATGCAGATACTCACAAGTATATTTTTATTACAGAACTATTCACAAGTTATGTAGTCAGCTTAGCTGCCCATCAACAAATGAGTGCATAAAAAGGTGGTAGACAAACAATGAAGATTAATTCAGCCATAAAGAACAAAATTCTGTTGTTTATAAGAAAATTGATTCAACTGGAGATCATCCTATTAAGGAAAATAAGTCAGACTCAGACAAATGTTGCATATATTTTCCCTCACTCGTGGATCATACTTTTTGTACATACATAAAGTCATTTATGAATATATGTAATGAAAGGAACAAACAAGGACGAGGGGCAGAAATGGGAAGGACGCCACGAATACAGTCAAGGTATGTGATATAATAGTGTGAAAATGTATTCATGAAGCCCTTTACATTAAGCTGCATATATCAAGCTTCCTTAATGAATGTATACCAAGAAAAAGTGATGTTACAATACATTGAATTTGATTATTTTATCAACACAGTGCTCTAAATAAACAACCTCATATCAAAATCTATAGTACTTGCTTCATGCAGGACCACTGAACTGTACTCCATAAATACCAACATTCTGTGTGGCACATTCCATAACACCTAGTTACATGTATGATCTCAACATTATTCAGACAAAGTGAATCAGATGAGACTAATCCCTTTGATGTTTTAACAGATGAAAGTGAAGCAGCACCCACTTTGAGAGTCCAGGTCCACTAATTGTATTCCAGTCCAATGTTTGCTGAAACATTAAATGGAAGAATGTGTTTTCCTTCAATCTATGGAAGAAATGAACCTCGACATTATTCAAAACTTTGTTTCTGCCAGAGATTTAAAATTGACAAAAGAATCTATGTTATCCCTTTTGTTCAGTTCAGTGAAATACACAGTTGATATATTACTCTGATTCTACTTCAAAGACATTTTTGTATGGAAATAAAACAGTATGCTGTGTACATGATCAGAAGTCTTCACAAGAATTTCTTCTTCGTACTGTTGCCATGGTGATAATGGCTGTGCTATGTCATTATCTATCCACCAACAGTAAGAGAAGCTTTGCAGTCAAGATATTGTTTAGCAGAGGAGAGGTTTCTGTTGGACACTAAGAATGGCTACAAAAAATAAAAATAAAAATAAAATAAAAAAGAATTTCTTTTTCTTACCTTGCTTCCTCTCTCACTCTCTTCATGTCTGGCTTCTCTTCTCCTTCTTGAAGATTAAGTTGTGAGCCTAAGTTTTTAATGGCTAAACCATTTCTCCAACCCTCTTCACTATCTTAATCTCTCCTGATTGGAAAATAAAATAAAATACAATCTTGCTCTATTCTAATCAGTAGGCCTAACCTTCCTTGAACACACATATTTGGGGTGTGTGTGTGTGTGTGTGTGTGTGTGTGTGTGTGTGTTATGTTTTTAGCCCTTGACAGCAGAAACTGGAAGCAGGAGTGAGATCAACAAGGTGGTGGAATGGGAAGTCCCAGCCCTTGCTAAGAAACACTGAATGTAAGAAACAATGATACACAGACCAAAACATCTTCATGAGAAGTTAAGAATCTTGGCGAAGAAGTTGCCAAGCCTTGCATCAACAGAAGACTGAGACTGTGCACAGTGAACTTGCTAAGGAGAGCTCCATGGCAGCCCCTGGTGCTGGCCATGAGAGCTCAGTGTCAAGAGAAGAATCTTCAGACTACTAATTCTCCCCCAGGAACAGAGCATGGAGTGAGGCATGCACCCTGTAGGAATGGGTTTTATAAATGGAAATAAGTTGAACTAATAGCTTTTAACTAACCCCAGCAAAATCACATGCTCTTTTGTCTTATGACCTGGGACTGATCTTGTTTCTTTGGAAACCTCAATTTGGAACTCTACCCAAAAAGATATGAATGAATGAATGAATGAATGAATGAATGAATGAATGAGATATGCTTGAGAACTGACATATTAAAGCACTTAAAGGTGTGACACCCATCTCAATTGTACTCTATTGAGATTAGAAAGGATGACTGAGCTTGGGTGAATGAGATTTTCTAAAATTAGGAATGGAAATGCTGAATGGTCCATTGAGATTAGGGTAAAACCAAACTTGTTTTCCCCAAAGGAAGCTGTAGAAACCATTTCAAATAAAAATATGGGTGGGGCCTGACTTAGGAAAACAGTTCCACTAGCACCACTCCAGGAGACAGATGGTTCCCAGAGATGTCCTGGGGGAATGTGTGTCCTCTGAGTTTGGACCTACTCTTCAAAACTAGATTTAAGTGGCAGCTTCAGCCAGACCAGCTGGACCACAAGATAGGGGCCAGGCACTTTTCCAGGTGGATTACTGGATTATTGGATTATTGGACTATGCAGTTTTGGGGGCAGAGTTACCTAGCTGGCTGGAGCACAGGTGGGCCCTTTGCTACTAGGGGACTCAGGTGCATAGAGATTGTGGGCTTCAACTAGACCAGCTGGAGAAAAAGGTAGGGGCCAGGAGCTTCAGCCAGGAAGATTATTGGATTATTGGATTATTGGATTATTAGCTTGTGCAGATGTGGGGGTGGAGTTACCCAGCAAGCAACTCGCCCCCACCCCCTGTCTCCCTGCCAATTGGAATTGCAGAGTGAGTGTCCAAGTGGGACTAGAGTAGTGGTTCTGGGGCAAAGCAGTAAATGAAACAGCCAACCTGACACAACTCCAGTCCTGCAACACCAAGGCCCACAACCAACCTAGAGGAACTGGCTTGCAGGAAGCAGAGTGAGCACAGTGCTCAGCAGGGTACGAACCCAGTTGTTACCTACCCAATATTTGGAGAACCTTCAGGACAGGAAGGGAAGAGTGAACTAGACCTTCTGATATATAACCAAAACTGAAAGCCTGAAACCTAGACAGGTCAACACTCCATAAACAAGGAGAAAACAATGAAGGCATCTGATGGAAGGTCTTTTGAATTGCTTCAAGTATTTTCTGAAGAGTTGGTTTTCTGTACATGTATTCTATCATCTTGTTTATGTCGTGGAAGTTTTTTCTTGCTACTTCAACTGTAATTGACATTTTTGCTGGGTATAGTAACCTGGGTTTCTATCTAGTCTCTTAGTACTGGGAATACTTTGGTCCAAGTTCTTTTTGCTTTCATAATTTACACTGAAAAGTCAGCTGTAATTCAGTTAGGTTTCTCCTTATATGTAACTTGTTTTTCTCTTAAGGCTTTCAGAATTTTGTCTTTGTTTTGTGTGTCTAGTGTTTTAATTATGATATGGTGTGGGGAGTTTTTCTGATCTTGTCTATTTGGTTATTCTATATTACTTCTTGTATTTGTATGTTTTTTGTTTGTATTTTGGGGAAATTTTAATCTTTCTTCTCTTGAAGATCTTATCAATACTTTTCTTAGGATTCTTCTCCTTCCTCTTGGTTGTGGAGGTTTGATTTTTTCCTAGTTTTCCCACATTCCTTGTTGTTCCACTCTTGTTTTTTTTTTTTTTTTTTTTTTTTTTTTTTTTTTTTTTTTTTTTTTTTTTTTTTTTTTTTTTTTTCTTTTTTCTGTTTTTTTCTGCTTCTTCATTCTGCTTCTGAGTTTTCCCCCATCCTCCTGTGATTAGATGAGTGCTCATTTTCCTTTTTCATTTCATCCATATTTTAGTATTCCACTTCCGTTTGTCTCTCTCGTTGCCTTTCTCCCGCTTTGCTGGTTGGTTCCTTTTTATTTCATCGGATCTTTTAAGTGTTTCCACCCTTCTGGAGTTTGTGTTCTCTCCCTCAGTTCTTTACCAGTTTGTCATCTCTCCCTCTAGGTCATCCGAGTTTTTCATTCTGTACCCTTGTTCTCGATTGTTCTTTAAACTTTTTTTTTTTGTTTTAGAGTGGGGTCTCCCTGTAGCTCCAGCTGTCCTGTGACCATCTGTAGACCAGGCTGGCCTTGAACTCACAAAGATCCGCCTGCCGCTCTCCTCCCACGTGCTAGATTAAAGCGTGTGCCACCACGCCCAGCTGATTTCTTTTATTATTTCTTTGACTATGTCTAAGAGTTCTTCTAAGATCTGTGTCCTGCGGTTATTCTAGGGAGATCTCATTGTAGGAATCTTCTATAGGGTTGGTAGAGTTTGATGTGGAATTAGTCTGTGCTTTTCCCATGTTGTTCTTTCATTGTTTTTGGCAGGGGTGGGGGTTGGGTTTTATGATTGTATTCTGGATGTGATCTCTAAATGTTTCTCACTGCGATGGAGGACTTGCTTGGCTTGTTCTTGTTTCCTTCAGATGCCTTCCTTTTCTCATTGTTTATGGAGTGTTGTTGACCTGTCTAGGTTCCGGCTTTCGTTTTGGTTATCTATCAGAAGGTCTAGTCACTCTTCCCTTCCTGTCCTGGAATGGTTCTCCAACTCTTGGGTAGAGGTAACCACTGGGTTCGTAACCCGCCTGAGCCACTGTGCCACTCTGCCTCTGCAAGCCATGTTCCTCTAGGTTGTGGGGCTTGGTGTTGCAGGGCTGGAGTTGTGTCAGGTTGGCTGTTTCATTTACTGCTTTGCCCCAGAACCACTACTTTTTTCTGTCCCACTTGGATACTCTCTTCTCAATTCCAATTGGCAGGGAGACAGGGGGTGGGGGCGAGTTGCTTACTTAGCCTGAGTGCCTGTACCCTGTGCCTCAGCTGGTCCGGCTGAAGCAACCAATCACTATGCACAAGCCAATAATCCAACAATCCACCTGGCTGAAGCTCCTGGCCCCTACCTTTTTCTCCAGCTGGTCTAGTTGAAGCCCACAATCTCTATGCACCTGAGTCCCCATGTGGCTACAGGCCCACCTGTGTTATGGCTAGCTGGGTAACTCCACCTCTACAGCTGCACAGGCCAATGATTTAATAATCCAGTAATCCACCTGGAAAAGTGCCTGGTCCCTATCTTGTGTTCCAGCTGGTCTGGCTGAAGCTGCCACTTAAATCTCGTTTGACGAGTGGGCCTAAACTCAGAGGACACACATTCCCCCAGGACATCTCTGGGAACCATCTGTCTCCTGGAACTGCGTTGCTAGTGGAACTTGTTTTCCTACGTTTTTTTTTTTCAGGCCCCACCCTATTTTTATTTGAAATGGTTTCTACAGCTTCCTTTGGGGAAAACAAGTTTGGTTTTACCCTAATCTCAATGGACCATTCAGCATTTCCATTCCTAATTTTAGAAAATCTCATTCACCCAAGCTCAGTCATCCTTTCTAATCTCAATGGAGTACAATTGAGATGGATGTCACACCTTTAAGTGCTTTAATATGTCAGTTCTTCACGATATCTCATCATGCATTCATTCATTCATCCTAATTTTGGGTAGAGGGCCAAATAGGGTTCCAAGAAAAAAAGATCACGGCCCAGGTCATAAGACAAAAGAGCATGTGTTTTGCTGGAGGTTAGTTAAAAGCCTATAGTTCAACTTATTTTCTCATTTATAAAACCATTCCCTACAGGGTGCATGCCTCACTCCATGCTCTGTTCCTGGGGGAGAAGTAGTAGTCTGAAGATTCTTCTCTTGACACTGAGCTCTCATGGCCAGCACCAGGGGCTGCCATGGAGCTCTCCTTAGCAAGTTCACTGTGCACAGTCTCCGGTCTTCTGTTGATGCCAAGGTCTGGCACCTTCTTCGCCCAAGATTCTTACTTCTCATGAACGAGTTTTTGTTCTGTGTCTCATTGTTCTTACCCTCCGTGTTTCCTTCGCAGGGCTGGACTTCCCCTTTCCCCCCCTGTTGCTCTCCCCTCCTGCTTCCCGTTTCTTGCTGTCCATGGCTAAAAAATAACCTCCCACCCCCCACACACACCACACCCGCATCCCCCCCCCCACTCATTGTGTTACGAAAGGTTAGGCCTCCTGCTTCGGAAATCGCGCACAGCTTGTATTTTTATTTTATTTCCATATCCGGAGCGCTTAAGATGTGCCGCGGGTTCGGAAGACTGGTTTAGCCATACCCCCTTCGCTCCCACTTCTTACTCTTCCAACCGGCGCACGAGAAGGCCGCCTGACGAGCGTGCGCGCGACGCACGGTAAGAAACAGCAATTTTTCTTTTTTATTTTCTTTTTTCTTTTTCTTTTTGTAGCCCTTCTTCGTGTCCAACCAGAAAACCTCTCCTCTGCTACCCAATTATGCTTGCCTGCAACCGCTTCTCTCCTGTTGGTGTGCTCGCTCCTGCCCTCGCCCGGCCCTTCTCCCCGGGCCCCCGTGCGCCCGCCCCGCACATTCTTGTGACCGCCTTCTGCTCATGTCCACAGCCTGACAGTTTTTATTCCATACAAAAATGTCTTTGAAGTAGAATCAGAGTAATATATCAACTGTGTATTTCACTGAACTGAACAAAAGGGATAACATAGATTCTTTTGTCAATTTTAAATCTCTGGCAGAAACAAAGTTTTGAATAATGTCGAGGTTCATTTCTTCCATAGATTGAAGGAAAACACATTCTTCCATTTAATGTTTCAGCAAACATTGGACTGGAATACAATTAGTGGACCTGGACTCTCAAAGTGGGTGCTGCTTCACTTTCATCTGTTAAAACATCAAAGGGATTAGTCTCATCTGATTCACTTTGTCTGAATAATGTTGAGATCATACATGTAACTAGGTGTTATGGAATGTGCCACACAGAATGTTGGTATTTATGGAGTACAGTTCAGTGGTCCTGCATGAAGCAAGTACTATAGATTTTGATATGAGGTTGTTTATTTAGAGCACTGTGTTGATAAAATAATCAAATTCAATGTATTGTAACATCACTTTTTCTTGGTATACATTCATTAAGGAAGCTTGATATATGCAGCTTAATGTAAAGGGCTTCATGAATACATTTTCACACTATTATATCACATACCTTGACTGTATTCGTGGCGTCCTTCCCATTTCTGCCCCTCGTCCTTGTTTGTTCCTTTCATTACATATATTCATAAATGACTTTATGTATGTACAAAAAGTATGATCCACGAGTGAGGGAAAATATATGCAACATTTGTCTGAGTCTGACTTATTTTCCTTAAATAGGAGATCTCCAGGGAATCAATTTTTATCTCTTATATAACACAAAAGAATTGTTCTTCTATGGGCTGAATTTAATTTCATTGTTTGGTCTACCATCCTTTTATGCCTCATTGTTGATGGGCAGCTTAGCTGACCCTACATAACTTGTGAATCATTCTGTAATAAAAATATACTTGTGAGTATCTGCATGGGATGTTGTCAGAGCCCTTTGCTGTATGCATTTAGGCGAGGTAGAGCGGGCTCCATATGAGAGTTATAATTTAGAGCTTGATGAACCTCCACACTGAATTCCGTAGTGATTGCATTACCCACCCAAAGTGTGTAAGGGTTCCCTTTCCCTGATCATTCTGACTGGGTTGAATGGAATTTTTTCTCAATGTTAATTTTTTTTCATTTCCTTACTGACCGGAGGTTATTGTTGAAACTATTTATTGGCCATTGAACTTAATCTTCCAGAATTATCTGCAATATCCTTTACTGATTTCATTACTTAGATTGTTTGTTTTTTCGGATATCTAGTTTATTTTTTGAGTGAAATATGTATTAGATTAATATAATATATACTTCTTTAAGATATTGATCTATCACATGTACGGGTAGTATGATTTTCCATTCTCTAGCCGTCTTCTCCATTCAATTAATTGTTTCCTTAATTTCATGAAACCACAGTTTTCAATTATTGTTTTTATTTCTTGTGTTTTCGGAGTCTTTTTCAGAAAGTTCTTGTTTATATCTTGAGGTGTTTTCTTCTAATAGTTTCACATTTTCAGGTCTTACATTAAGATTTTTGGTTTATTTTGAGTCGAGTTTTGTACAGGTGAGTTAGAGATCTAGAATTGCATGCTGGTGTCTCTTGGTCCCTTCTTTGTCCACATGTAAATTCTTTTTTTTTTTCTTTTTTTAAATTTATTTATTTTTAACAAAATCTCGACCCGTGTTCCTGCCCATTTCCCCACCCGCCAGAGCTCATGCATCTGCCTAAACATGCTTTTCATCTCTTAGTCTTTCTTAATATTGTCCATGGGGAAGTTAATTGTTTTGAGCAGAAAGTTCACTGTTTCAGTAAGTTTTTTTTTTTTTTCTTTTGTTGCTGTTGTGTTGTTGTTGTTGTTGTTGTTTCCAAAATGCATACGCCCAACTGCTTTTTACAAAAGCTCGGGGGCCCTACACAAGAAATACTTACGACTGGGTAATTGGCACTAGCATCCACAATGAGGGGATAACATTCGTCTTGTTTTTCTGGGATGTGTTACTTCAACTCAGCATCGTAGTCCTCTAGCTCAAGCCATTTACCTGCAAAAGCTCGTGATGTCGTCTTCTTTACTGCTGCATAGAACTCCATTTTTGTGATGTACCACATTTTCTCTATCCACTTGTCAGTTGAGGTGCACTTAGGTTGGTTCTTCCAAAGCTCCTTGGTATTGTGAAGAGCGCTGCAATACAACATGGCCGTGCATGTATCTCTGTGGTGCGTGAGTCTTGAGGGTACATGCACAGGGGTGGTATTGGCTGGGTCGGGTGGCCAAGGTCATTACAAGTCTTCCAAGGGTCTCCACACTGCTTTCATAGTGGCTGTATGGTAAATTCTTTCTGTGTAAGGACCCGGTCTATTGTTTACAGTATCGCTTTTTTCTCCGTGTCCTCAGTGCCACTTCTAGTACAAGTCTTAAGTACTGTTCTCTCTGTGTTTTGTATTTATTCGCATCTGTCATGGTTTCACCTACAGATAATAATATCTAAGAGATTAACTCATCCATCATTGATTTATCTCATAATACTTAAATTAAGAAAATTAGCATTGTCAAAACACTTTGAGGGAACATTATGACTGAAATGGACTCTATAATGTTTGTTAAGGAAACTCCAACTAGAATATCTTGGGATTAATGTGGCTGAATTCCAAAGTGGTACAACTTTGATACTGATAATCTCTCTCAAATTAAGATATATATAATACATTTAAAAATTAAGGGGCAAATTCTGATCCTCTGATTTGGGCAGGTGGATAGATCAAATGATAAATTAAATTAATCAATAATTATAGTTTTATATTATCAAAGCACACATGGACTATTAAATATGAGGATTCGTGCCATTTTTTGGCATTTAAAAAAGTTGATCGTATTAGTGACTTTCTTCAGTAAAGATATTTATAAAGCATGTACATTGACTGTGTGAAGGGAGCTTTAAAGAAATTTTTTGTCATAAACAGATGAAATATTACCAAATGTCTGTCCAACTCATANGAATTTTCTGCAGATCCAAAGTAAAAAAACAGACCTTTCTCCTTAACAAACAATTTAATGCAAGCTGTTAATATATATGCAAGGTTAAAACTTGCTTCAGATCAGAAAACAAAATAATTGCATGACAGTAATGTTCTTGCCTTACATGAATGTCCTTAAAGAAAACAGATTCCAGTGGTAAAAATGTATGATGAAAAGACATCTCTACATTAAGATTAAAATAAAAATTCCCCCAACCTATAAAATAAAAAAGAATTCCTTTTTCCTCTGGTCCTAGACAAAGAGGTAGATAAGACATTCCTTTTGTTAAAGCCTGGATTCTAACACTCCCCAGTAAAACAAGATAAAGACTAAGTCTCCTTACACCAGCCACTTATCTGACAAAAACAAAGCTGTTAGCTGGAGCACACAGTGGGACAGCTCTTGTTCTCAGTAAAAATTTAAACCTTAGTTAGCAGTCAGAGTTAGAAAACTAATAGCTAACTTAGACATTATAGGAATAAGGTTTTTTACTTCATAAAACTTAAAAGCAACTATTAAATTTAGGATGTATTTACTCTAACCTCAGAATGGAGACATAAGACCAATAACTGCTGTTAAAGAACTTTGTGGTTACTACTCTGTGAGCTATGACTTTTCAATTATGACCTTGTCTTCTTAGATGTTATATCCTCAGTTAAAGGTTGTCTTAAGATTTCTATATTTTACTTCAAAGAAAGTTTATTTCCTAACCAAACTTTTGATGTTTTAGTTTCCTGCTCTGAGTGTTCTGAGCTTTTCAGTTAATGTGTTAATCTTGACTTTTTTACCTACCTATGTAATTGTAAAGCTTTGCAAATCCTTTGTTCTGCCCTCTCCCCAAAACCACTATATAATCACTGCCCCTGTTCAATAAGTTGCTGTGATTGGGAAACTTCTCTTAGTTTTTCATTTCTACACCCGTTTTAAACTTTCCTGTGTTTTTTCCTGCCAAGAGGACTCTGCAAAACCACGACAAGGAGAGCTAGCTGGTAGCAGGCAGCCGGGAACGGTTGGTAGGCATAAAATATGTTTTAAAAGAGAATAAGAGGAGATTTACAATGAGAGGAGAGAGGAAGAGATGATAAAGGAGTGCATGTGACCTGCACTCAGAAGACAGCACTGGGTAGCAGAAAGAAGGGGATCATCAAGAGGGGACACAGAAGGTCAGAGGAGGAGGTGACAAAAAAGAACAAAGTATAGGATTTCTGGGTAAGATGACAGATGAGAAGCTCCTTCATTGAAACCATAAAAGGAAACTGTGGGGATGAAACTTTGTGTGTGGCTTGAAGCAGAACTTGTAAGGACCTGTCCAGAGATCTCCAGTTATCCGTATATCTCTGTGGGCATCTCAGGTTATCTGTAGCAGGAAGTTCGGGATATTACAATGATTCTTAGCTTCCCTCTACTCTGCAAAGTTTCAGGCCCCTTCCCTTAGGCATTGAGCAAAATGTCACACCCTCTAGTTACCTGTTGCGCAAAAACCGTAGCTCTGCAGCCCGCCCCCATTAGAACCAAGGTGGCTCACCCCTCTTCTGCCTGTCCCCCACTCCTTGCCCAAAGCAACCAGTAGTCTTGAATATATAGACCTTCACTGACACAGAAATAAAGGAGTTCCTATCCTCTCCGGCTCTCTGCATGCGTGTCAGTCCATTCATTTCCACGGGTGATCTCCTGCGGTTTTCCCTCCCCCCCCCTTCTTGCAGGAGCTAAGCCTAGAGACTGTCGGCCTGCAGGCAGGAAGCAAGTCCTGGAGCTGAGCCAAGGGAAGGACAGCATGTGGAATGTGGTCATGTGTGACTCAAAGACATTGAACGGTGACAGGAAACAGCCAAGATAATGGACACTAGTCTCTAATCATACAAGAGGACAACAGGAAATGAAGGAATAAGGTGAGAGCTCTACAAAGAAGCAGGCAAGAGTGGCTGCGAACAGGGGCCCAGCTGCACCACAGAGCTTGGGTCTTGAGCAGAGAGATCCTCCTTTGAGCACCCCTGAAACACTCCCCATTCAACGTAACCTAACCCCTAGTACTGCAGGAACCAAAAGAAAAAGGTAGATGGACCAGGCTCTGGAGACACATCCAGGACCTGGCATCACCAACAGCAGGAAGAGGCAAGATCAGTGCAGGCTGAGGAGGTGGAGCCCAAAGTGTAATATGGCAGCCTGAAGCTGAGATTGTCTGTGGGACCCTGCAGGAAATGCTACAAGAAGGAGCAACAATACAGGAACTGGGAAGCACACTGCTGAGCTCAGCACAGTCACCCCAGAACCTTGTAATTGCCACATGGAAATTGTACTGATTTGTGGAAACCACAGAAGCAGATGTCGACAGAACCTGAACTGTGAGAGAATGAATATTTCCTGCCAAAAAGATAAATAGCATAGATATTGTGAGACCATTATTTTGGACTTAGAAATCAAAACTAGGGAACAGTGACCATCCAGCACAAGTGGAAAACTATTCAGTGGGAATTTCTCCAAAGGCAACACTACATGCTGAAGGCCTGGAACAACTCCAGGAAGGCCTGCAAACTGCTAAAAACTGAGCAGAAAATCAAGACAAAACTCAACTGTGTGAACTCCACCATACACTGGACACTAAAAACTCTGGTTAGACAGGTTTGATCTGGAGCCACAAACTACACCTCCCCCCTCAAGACACTTTGATATGTGAAACAGCATAGGGAGGGATGAACTCAAAACCCAGCCCACCAAAGACTTGCTGACATGCTCTACAATATATTTATCCATTGTAGGTTTATCTCCCTTTCTCTTTTATTTTTACCTGTTTTAACTCTTCATTCCCACATAAATACCTCTGATGGCCTTACTACTTTTCATGTTGCTCAGCTGCTTTGGGGATTCCTTTGCATGCTTCTGGACCTATTCTGCTCTGCACATGCTACTCTTCTTCCTACACACAACTCATAGGCTTTCTCATTCCAGAGTTTTTTCCCACCTTTTCTCACCATCCCATTTTCTTTTACATTTTTGGATACTAAATACATTGCGACTTCAATATCCATCTACTTTCTTTCTGTGTTTTTGGTTGATCTCATGCAAATCCCAAACCTTATTCAGCTGACCTCATTTCCATGTCTTAACTTAGGAGCTAATATCTCAGTGAGTGCTGTAAAAGTCTTATTCATTTATCCTCCACAGTTATTGGAGTTCAAAGAATGATCCTTTGTAACTGACTATTGCCCTTTGCATAAGTCTATGTATCTGCTGTGGTGGCTTCTGAAGTCGAGATTCCCCTCTCAGAGTTGTCTTGGGGATTCTGCCCAGCAACTTAAGTGTATGAAGAGAGGGATGACCTAATCAATTATTCCCCATGAGTGAGAGGAGAAATGACATGTCAACCTTACTACATCCTTATCTCTATTGAAGAGGAAAACATCAGACTCCCCTGGAACTGGAGTTATGGAGTTTTGTTAGCTATAATGTGGGTGCTTGAAATTGAATCTGGGTCAGTTGCAAGAATAGCCAGTGCTCTTAATGCGCAGCCATCACTCCAGCCCAGGAATGATTTTTTTTTTGAACTTATAGATTTTAGGGTATTTTTGCATCAATGTCCTCAAGAATACTAAACGATAGTCTTCTTGTTGGTAATCACAGTTATATCTTTGTTGTGTTTGTGTAACTGGAGTGACCTTGGTGCCATGGAATGGGCTTTAGGGGGACCTCTCCTTTTACATTTTTTAATCATTTAAGTAGAGTCAGCAATAGTCCCCTAAAGATCTGGTAAAAACAAGCAGTGAAATCATCTGGTCCTAGACTTTTGCTTACTGGAGGACTTATGACTCCTTGTTATTTTTCTATTCTAGAGAAGATTCATACAGTCTCCATTTGACTATAAATGATTATCATAATCATATTGTATGTTGAAAAAGCATCCACCAAAAGTATGCCACTACAGTGGCTTCACAGTCTGACAAAGCATGGAACTTATGATCAGCAAGTCAATACTAAAGACAAATGCCTCACAGACAGGTCCTGAGTCACAGGTCCTGAGGTTCACTCAGGAGTTTGATCCTGATTAAGGCAGTGAGAGGACCAAGAATCATGGGTATTCTCGGCAGAACATCCACCTTATCATACAGATTGTTTCAGAAATGTTCAGTGAAAAACTACCAGGAGCAGTGCCGTACTTGAAAAAACAGGTTCTTAAAAAAAAAAAAAGCGGGCATGGTGGTGCACGCCTTTAATCCTAGCACTAAGGAGGCAGAGGCAGGTGGGTCTTTGTGAGTTCAAGGCCCGCCTGGTCTACAGAGTGAGTTCCAGGAAAGCCAGGGCTACAGGGGACCCTTGTTCAAAGAAGCCAAAACACAAACACAAACAAAACAAACAAACAAAAAAATTTTTTTTTTTTCTTTATGTTTTTTTTTTTTTATTTATTATTTATTTATTTATTTATTTATTTTTTGTCATGTGTATGAATGTAGTGTCTGCATGCAGGTCTGTGCACCCGTGTCTTGCAATGCCGGAGGTCAGAAGAGGTTCGGATTCCCCTGGAACTGGAGTTCTCCTGGAACTGGGGTACAGACGGTTCTTAGCCGCCATGTGGGCGCTGGGGATCGAACCTGGTCCTCTGCAAAGCAGTCGGTGCTCTTAACGGCTAGGCTATCTCCCCAGCCCTCTTTATGTTTTAATAAGGGAAATTATACAGAGAAGAAACAGTGAGGCACTGAGCTGCTTTGTGAGAAATATTCATATGGGATCAGTGCATAAGTCAGGAGACTTATGAGAGACATGCTAGAAACAAGGTATATCTGTCGGTTCTGTACTTTCAGGGAGGATGAACAACACTGGTACTAGGAACTTTAATGAACCTGATCTAAAAACATGCAAGAAATGAAGCTAAACATGTGAATGCTGACAGAGCTCCCGTCATTCAAGAGCTGGAAGAGACAGTGTTAGTCTCATACAGTTTACACACCCACTTCCTTTGTTGCTTAAAACAGAACTATGAAGCCATCTTATTTTGTTTCACACCATCACTGTCACTAAAGGACTCTATCAGATGCTAGTGTTTGAGTTTGTTTTGTACAACACAATGCCTTGGCTCTCTGGATAACATCAAATTTATGTCTTCAAAGTCTGGCTGCCTGCATCACACACATGGCCAGATTCAAAACATTTCAGTCTCTCATGTCCAAGTCACTACAGATAAGTAAAAAATGGTCTGTGTCACAAGATAGAAGGATTTGGAGGAATAAAACAGAACTTAGAAAAGAAGGATTTGTTGGTTAATCTTTCCATATAGAAAGAGACCAGGTTTCTAGTAATATGTCTAATATCTGGTGTAATTTGATGAAATAAAAGCATCTGTCAATATAAACTATTGAAAGTCTAATTCTGAAAAAATCCAAAGAGAGTACTAGGAATATCCCAGTCTCCAATAAATTGTCTAAGTGTCCATAAATTTGAAAAATTATTTGTTAGTCACAGAACTATATTTACTTAAAAATTTTTATTTTATTTATTTTTGTATGTGTATGATGTACTGATCTGCTGTAGTTTTGTGCACCCTTGTCTGCAATGCAGCGGAGGTCAGAAGAGGGTGTCGGATTCCCCTGGAACTGGAGTTCTCCTGGAATTGGTTTAGACGGTTCTCGGCCGCCATGTGGGTTTGGGGATATTGACCCCGGCTCTCTTCAAGTACTGTCTGCCTCTTAACTGCTAGGCCATCTCCATCCCATTTCCACAAGGCAAACTATTTTGCTGCCAGGAAAAAGCCCTGTGCCCAAGAGAGGCATTTTAATTGCCAGTTCTTGACACATTCAAAAAGTTTATTTTGTATTTATAAGCTGGCTTTAAGAAAAGATCTTTTTGTGCTCAGTGTTATGCTAAGTCCAACACCAGAAAACGTAAGATCCTAGGAAAGCATCTCAATCTCGGGAGTTATCTTAGCCGGGCGTTCTGCCAGGGACCTCCAGGGGGTCGTAACCCCTTAGGACACTGCTCCCCTGCCTGTATTGGATATGATTTCTCATATTGTTTACACAGGCATTACTGGAGTGGGTGTGACAGATGCGGAGGTGGATGCCGCAGTTTTATTTACTATATTTTTATAGGTCTGAGTGTATTGCCTGTATATATGTATGTGTACTCCTGTTGTGCAATGCCCATGGACGTTAGAAGAATGTGTTGGATTTCCCTGGAATTGCATTTACAGAGGATTGGTAGTCACCATGTGAGTGCTGGGAACTGAACCTCCCTTCTCTGCAGTTGCAGCCAGTGCTCTTAACCACTGAGACATCTGTCCACCCTCCTCTCCTATTTCTTTCCCATATTTATGTTCTATACATACTTCTGAAGAGGATTTTGATTTCATATATACTATGCTGGGTTTTCCCTCATTCCCCATTTTCTACATTGTTTTTCTTTATTTTTAAATATACTGATTTTTTAAAAAATTATTATTTTATGTGTATGAGTATACTGTCTGCATGTAGGTAGGTGCATCTGTGTTGTGCAATGCTGCGGAGGTCAAAAGAGGGTGTTGGATTCCCCTGGAACTGTAGTTACAGACAGTTCTTAGCTGCCATGTGGGTGCTGGGAATTGAACCTGGGTCCTCTGCAAGAGCAGTTGATGTTCTTAGCGCTGAGCCATCTATTCAGCCCCAATATACTGATTTTTTTAAAAAGTATGTAATGGTTTGGAGTATTTCTCCATTTTCTTTTCTAGTATATGTATAATATCTGCCATTGTGTCTGGAACATAGTAATGCCCTATCAAAATGAGTAAGGACCAGGTGTGTTGGTATACATCTGTAACTAAATACTGAAGTGTCAGAGAAGGCAGGATCTGGAGTTCAACACTAGCTTTTGCCAGAAAATATCCAGTGTCAAAAGCCAAACAAAGCCAAACAAAACAAAACAAAAAACCAAAAATGTTTAATGAATGAAATAACCCAATGGATGGAGTCATTAGCAAATTAATTTTCATAACCATCAGCAATTTTATACAATAACTAGATATTTTGAAGTGGAATTTGACCTTTGGAGGAGAAGTGGGGTCACATTCTTGCAATCAGAGGATCCTCACTGAATACTCAGGAGGTGCAGTATGGTTTGTAGAATACACAGCACGGCCAACCTGGATAGTACTTGAATCTGGGTGCTCTACTCTACCTGATTACTTCCCTGAAGAAGACATGAAGGTGTGCATGCCAGAAGTTTATAATTTCTGATACCTTGAAAGGAGTAGTGCATCAGGAAGTCTGGTGCTGGACATCTCCAACTTGTCCAAACAGCTTATGAGCATGGAAATCGTATAGGTAAGCAAGAGAAAAGTCATAAAAATTGTTTTGACACAGGGTCTCCCTGTAGCCACAACTGGTCTGAAACTTGATATGTAGAGCAGGTTAGCCTGGATCTCATAGACATCCACCTGCCTCAGCCTCCCAAGTGCTAAGATTACAGGTGTGCACCATCATGCTCTGTGACAAAAATGTAAACATCTTTATTTTCATTCTTTTCACTTCTTTCTTTTCATATCTTTACTGATCTTTTCATATCTTTTCCATTTTACATATTTCTATGGAAAAAGCTTGGCTTGAAACCTGTCTCATCACAAGCAAGGATTTGACAAACATCTGCACTCATTACCTTTCTAAATGGCCTCTGGCTGTGTGGTTGATTCTTATTCCCTCTATGTCCGGATCCTTCCTGGTACTCACTAAGATTGTGGCAGCTCCTGGTTGGTGCACACTACACATATAATGCCAGGGTGTGTAATGCTGCTATCATCTCTTTTCTGTCCTGGTATTAGAGATTGATTTTGTGTGCTTTGTGCCCTTCAAGTCATCACAATGATTTTCCTGGCAGTCCTTGTATTGCTTGGTGTTTCTACGGTAATGGTCTCTTGTAATAAGTCAAGATTCTTACTTAAATTTGAATTTGGGGGTAAAGTCCATACAGACCTTTAGTCTGTGGGACATGCATTTAGTGTACAAAGATGTTGGCAAATCTTGTCCCATTATCTCTACCAAGTTGTAACTTCATTAAAAATTTACATAATTTTCATTTTATTATTAATCTTAATTATTTTCTCCTCCTCATCTTCCTCCTCCTCTTTTCCTCCTCCTTCTTCTCTTAGTGCCTGTGTGTGAATGTGTTTGTGTGCATGCATGTGCGTGCATGCGTGTGTGTGTGTGTGTGTGTGTGTGTGTGTATCTGGGCTCCTTCATCCCACAGCACACACGTGGAGGCCTGAGAAAACTTTCAAGACTAAGAGTCACTCGTCTCCTGCGCTTGTAGGGTCTGGCTGAGTCTATCAGGCTTCTGTTACAAACACTTCTACTCACTGAATCTCCATTATAGCACCCACCTACATTTTGACAGTCTATGTTTGGTAGACTTGCCTGCATTTAGATATCCTAATTCTGTGAAGTCTTTCACAGCTCTAAATTTGCCACTCAAGTGCATTGACATGTCAATAAGATATGTTTGAGAAAGTAATTAAAGACATTTCAGCAAAGCAAAACCAACCACCTGTTAGGAGACTAAGGTTTCTTTTCCCTGTATGTCTGTTTCCCTCAGTCTTCTTCTCTTGTCCTACCAAAATGTGGCTCAAGATCTCATGGCTCGATTTTCTCTTTTTCCTTCAGAGGATCCAGTACCAGAAACTGCTCCTCTCTCTGATGATGGCGAGCCTGATTGCCCTTCATTATTTTCCTGCCATGACCACTTTTCCTTCCCAGCCTCATGCCAACCTACTTTCATGGAGATATTCCAAGTATAAGGAAATTTTAGTGAAATCCAGGGATAGCTGCCTTTCTTTCTCAAAGTTCATTTTGGATGAAGACATCTATTTGTTCCTCATACATTTACAGAGAAAATTAAAGTTATGTCACTGACATGTAAAAACATCAAACATTATTTACTGTTGCTATGGAATAGACACAAGGCCATGAGTTGTGATATTCTGGCTCAAGTATTAGGTGTGAATGCATGGAAAATCTATGATAAGTTGAAAGTCTTACATATGGCTGATGTGTAGAAAAAGAGCAATTGTCAGTGGACAAAAGAAACAGACTACGGCTCTGGAGGGACTGTGGAGTGAGGGCATTAGAGCTATGTCAGAATAGGGTAAAGGACTGGATTCTTACAGGGATCAGGCAGAAGCAGGGGTCTGCACTTTGGTGTGTGTAAGGTATAGACATCTTAGCCCAGAATGATGTTTGTTTTCCTTATTGGAATTGACCCTGCATGGCATTGGATGAGGGATTCCTTACTGTTTTCTGGCAGTAGAATCCATGATTAGGAGTATGTGCATTTGATTTTTGTGCTCATGCCTGGCACAGTGTATGTACCTGTGCCTTGAGTCAGTGTTGTTGCCCAAAGGAGAGATGCTCCAAACTCTTTGTGCTCCAGGAAGGGTTGGGGCAAAAAAGATGAGGCCGGAAATAGCTAGGCTAAAGGTCTGACAGAATTGATGAATTTAGAAAAAGGATGTATGTGACATCCTGGGTGGGACCAACTCTATTCCCAGAGTGGAGCTTTTCCTCCTAGTTTCAGCTGCCTCCACAGATTTTGCTGCTGGAGCCCCTGTGACCACTCCTCAATTCAAAGAAACAGACCCCGATGCTTTTGACATTTATGCACATACACATGTTCCATTGTTGGTTATTAGGCTCATTAATAGATATAGCGTAGACTATGTAGCATCATTGTATTGAGACTCATGTGCTACCTGAATTTTCATAAGTCTGTGTAGTCAGTGGATACCTAATATACATCTTGGGGCTGGAAGAGATGGCTCAGTGTTCAGGAGCACTGGCTGTTCTTGCTGAGAATCTAGGCTTCACTTTGCAACACCCACATTGTGGCTAAGCTGGTCTGTGACATCAGTACAGGGTAACTGATGTCCTTTTCTGGGCTCTGAGGACATTAAATATACTGAGTCACATAACATGTAGGTAAAACACTCATCACAAAAATAAAAATAAATCAAGACCTACAGTCCTCTACTTACCTGGACAAGGCAGGCACCAAATTTTCCACCTTAGACCTCTGATTTATCTCCCTATCCCAGACTTGCTAAACATCCTAGCACAGATTGCTAACACTCCCACAAGTAATCCCAACTCCCATCTTCCTTGGTTCCCAATTTGCTGGCCAGACCTGTCCACCTAGGACTCAGAACAAAAAGTAACCAAGCGACATTAATAATATAAACATACAAAAACTCAATGAAACAAAAGCCAAACAGGAATACCTAGTGTTCAGATAACCAACAAAGAACATCCATATGGCTAAGGGGCAGTGCAAAAACTCAAATTATATATATAAAAAAGAGACTATGTCCCCAACAAAACCCACTCCCCCTCCAGAAGTGCACTACAATGAGAACCATTCTGAGGAACAGCTGGACTCAGAATTTAAAAAAGAACAATTATAAACATGATGAAAGAACTTAAAGAAAACACAAAAACCTCAAAGAACTTGTGGTGCAAGGTCAGGAGTATGCAAATATGCAGCTTCATGAAATAGAAATACAATTCATGACTTGAAAACTGAATTCACAAAAGAGATAGAAATAGTGAAGGAAAACCCAAACAGAAATGAACATGAAATCGAAAAACCCAGTAAGCCAATTGGAAACAACAGCAGACAGCCTCACAAGCAGAATGAATGAAACAGAAAACAACATCAGTACTGAATGACAAAGTTGATTTGGAGTCCTTAAGCAGACTACGTAAAATATAAAACCCCACAAAAATGGAATATGCAGGAAATGTGGGACAACATAAGATCAAATCTATGAATTATAGGCATACAGGAAAGAGAATAATCAAAGTTCAGTGGCATTGAACAGATCTTAACCATGATTATAGAAGAAAACTTTCCCAAATTAAAGAAGGACCTACTTATAAATTTAAGAAACATAGAACACCAACTAGACATGACTTCTAAATGACCTTGGGTGCCAAAGCCAAATACACTACCCAGCAAAATTATCTATCACGGTTGGATGAGAACTGAAAAATTTTCATGATATGAGTAGGCTAAAAGACTTCATGTCTACTAAACCAGCCTTGCAGAGACAAAATAACATCATAACGGAGACCCCAAAAATCCAGGACATTGTAAAGGAATACTTTCAAAATCTATACTCCATTAAATTTGAAAACTGAAACAAAATAGATAAATTTTCAGAGTCATGGACACCACCAAAGTTAAACCAAGAAGAGGTCAAGAGCTTAAACAGACACATAACAAATGAGGAAATGAAACAGTAATATAAAACCTCCCAACTAAAAAAATCTCAGGCCCATATGCTTCATAGCAGAATTCTACCAGACATTCAAAGGAGATAAACAGCCAGTAGTGTTCAAACTATTAAAACAATACAGAAACAGAGGGAGAATTTCCAAACTTCTTCTATGAAGCCAGAATCATTCTAATACCAAAACCAGGTAAAGATACAACAAAGAAAGAAAACTGTAGGCCCATATCCTTAATGAACATAGATGCAAAGATACTGAGGAAAATACTCACAAACTACATGCAGATGATGCACATCAAAAGATAATCCACCATGAACAGGTAGGCTTTATTCCAGAGATGCAGTGATGGTTCAACATACCTAAGTCAATAAATGTCATAAAACATATAAATGGACTTGAAGACAAAAATCACTTGATCATATCAATAGATTCAGCAAAGGCCTTTAACAAAATCCAACATGAATTCATGTTAAAAGTCCTAGAAAGGGGGCTGGAGAGATGGCTCAGCAGTTAAGAGTGCCTACTGCTCTTGCAGAGGACCCAGGTTCAATTCCCAGCACCCACATGGCAGCTAAGAACTGTCTTTAACTCCAGTTCCAGAGGAATCCGACACCCTCTTATGACCTTCACGGCATTGCATGACATGGGTGCACCAACCTACATGCAGACAGTACACTCATACACGTAAATTATAAGTAAAAAATAAATTAAAAATAAATAAAAGACCTAGAAAGAATAGATCTGGAGGGAACATACCTCAATATCATTAAAGTTATATATAACAACAGCCAACATCATTCTAAATGCAGAAAAACTGAAAAAATTCCCATTAAAGTCTGGAACCAGGCAGGCTTGGCCTCTGTCTCCATTCCTTTTCATTATAGTGCTTGAGACCCCTACAAAAGCAATAAGATAAGAGAAGGGAATTAAAAGAGCACTAATCAGAAAGAATAGGTCAGGTTATCTGTATTTGAAGATGATATGATATTATACATAAAAGATCCCAGAATTCCACCAGAAAACTTCTAGAAATGATTAATACTTTCATAAAGTTGCAGGTAAAAAAAATTATAAACAAAAAAAAAAAAACAACAACAAGCAATCAGAAAAAGCATACAAGGAAACCTCTCATTCACAACAACATGAAAAAATACTTAGGAATGGACCTAATGAAAGACATTAAATATATTTACAATGATAATTTCAAAACTTTAAAGAAAGTGATAGAGGAAGACAGTAGGAGATGGAAAGTCTACCATGCTTGATGGATTGGTAGAATCAATATTGTAAAAATGATCAACTTATCAAAGACAATCTATAGATTCAATGCAATGCCAATCAAAATATTCACAACATTCCTCACAGAACTAGAAAAAGTCATCCAAAGATTCATATGGAACTACAAAGACCTGATAGACAAAAGAATCTTGAGGAAAAAGAGTAATGCTGGCTCATCACCATACCAGATCGCAGGTTATACTGGCGGCCTGTAGTTATAAAAACAGCATGGTACTGGCACAAAATAGACATGTAGATCAATGGAACACAATAGAAGACCCAAACATGAACATCATTTCAGCACATATATTTGACAAATCAAGAATACAATGAAAGAACATCTTCAACAAATGGTGCTGGCAGAACTGGATCACCACCTGTAAAAGAATGAGATTGGATCCTTATTTTTCTCCCTGAACAAAAGTGAACAACGTGGTTCAAAGACCTTAAAATAGAATCTGAAACTCTGAAACTGATAGAATAATACTTAGGCAGTACACTCCAAGATATCAGCATAGGAAAGGACTCTCTTAATGAGACATCAGCTGCTCAGGCACTAAGATCAACAATCAGTAAGTGGGACTTCATTAAGATACAAATCTCTGTACAGTAAAAGAAACAGCCAAGGAAGTGAAGAGGAAACTCAGAAGTGGGAGAAAATCTTCAGCAGCTACACTACCTAAAGAAGATTATATATCAAGAACTAACAAAAAAACTCAAAAAAACGTAGCAAGAATATAGGACCCAATAAAAAGGTAGGCTACAGATATGGACAGAATTCTGAAATGAAGAGAATAAATAGTTTAAGAATGTAACCGCTCAACATCCTTAGTACTTCAGAAATATAGATAAAACTACACTTAAGATTCCATCTTTTCCCAATCAGACTGGCTAAGATCAAGAGAATGAAGGACACATGTGGAGAAAGGGGAACACTCAGTCACTGCTGGTAGGAATGCAGAATAGTTTAGGCACTTATGGAAGGCAGTGTGGGAAACTCTCAATAAACTAAAAACAAACCTAACATACAACCCAGTTACACTGCTGTGGGATGGATTATTTCTTCTTTGTAATGAGCTCACCATTCTGAGCAGATGAGTGGGAGGAGCTAATCTTGCAGAGCAGCAAGTATTCCCACAATGCTGGCATGCTCACAGAAAGTCACAGAACTATGGAATTCTGGGACTTCGAGAGGGGTGGAGCCGTGTAAAAGGACCGCAACGTGAAGCTGGACTCTCTCTCACCTTCTGATCAGCATGCGGAGCAGAGGGCATGAGGCTCCTTCCCTAGAGGCTCCTTCCCTAACTCTGCACGGCTATGTTGAACCCAGGGACCTGCTGCATGCCAGGCTGGATTGTGTGTTTCATTGCTATTATTTTGTAATCCAGCCCATTAAAATTCTCTTGTTTTAACTGAAGTTGGAGAGCTTTTTCCTGCTTAGTGGGAAGTGGCAGAGAAGGTGGCAGAGCAAGGAAATGGGTGGGGCACTGGTCCTGGACTGAGAACTACAAGAGACTGAATACTGTTGGGTGAGGAAGAATATGCCTTACCTAGGATTTCTAGATGTGGTGACTAGACTCCAGTGGCTCTTTTTGCACAGGAAGTCTGGGTTTGGGAGCTTGACTGGATGGGGCTTACCTTGGGTGTTGTAATGATGAGTTCTGATGAGGGGTTTGGGGGACTGGGTTTGATTATGAACCATTGTATGGGTTGTACAAATGCTCAATAAAAACTATATTAAAAATAAACAAAATAATAAATATTGTCCTTTGCTGTTTCACTTTTTCATTAGTGTGCAATTTTGCTTTTGTTTTTTAAAAATGGTAACATGTATACAAAATTAGTATATTTTCGATTTTATATCTACTTTATATTTCTATACACCAAAGGTAAAATTTTCTCAGGTGAAAGTGGTTGCAAAAGAAAAAGTTTAAGCAGCCCTGCCCTTAGGGTCCTGGGCTCCTCTGCTTTCCTTTGCGGCACTTCATCAGAGGACTACTTTCACGTTCCACCCTGTTGAGGCAGAGACCCTCTTGTTTCTGCCGAGCTGTGCACTTCAGGCTATCTGCCCTGAACTTCCAGAGGATTCTCTTGTCTGAGTCCCATCTTGAGGCAGGAGCACTGGTATTGCTCCTCATGCAGACAGGCTGATAGAGCTAGTCTTCATCTGCTGAGACATCTCCCCAAGAGCCACTTTTAAATTTTGTTCTGTTTTGTTTTGGAGACAGGGTTTCCATGTAGCCCCCTGGCCTAGACCTTCCTATGAAGACCAGGCTGGCCTCCATCTCAAAGAGATTCACCTGCCTTTGCCTCCTGAGCCCTGAAATTAAAGGAGTGTGCCACCATGCTTGGCACATCATTAGTTTTTAATACAAAAATTTTACATAATAAAGAATCAGAATATAAAAAAGCCTAAAATTTGATTTAAAACTCCTCTTCAAGGCATCCACACCACCAGCTTGGTGATCCAGGCCCGCGATGGCAGAGTCTGGTCCTCTCCAGCATCCAGAACTTGTCTAGAGGAAAGCTCGTGGCATACACGTTTTTCATATTGACTGTCTCTTGAAACACATAATCAGGGCTTCTTCATAACTGGCATCCACAAAGGGCTGGGCCAGGAGATTGACAGTAAATATATCTGATGTGGCTCCATCATAATAAATATTGTCCTTTGTCCATAATAAATATTGTCTGACATAATATTTTTCTCCCAGCTTGCTTCCAGCCTTAAATCTAAGCATGGCATGTTCATAGAGCCCATAATCAGGAACAAAACACTTCTGTCTGGTTTTAATTCCTTGTTAATATTTTGGAAGCAAGCTGCATCTTCTCAGGGTGAAGCGAGAGCCACAACGATCAAGGAAGGACACGAGCTCTGGTGCAACGGACGCTCGAACACCTGGCATCTCTCTGGGTTATGTAAGGGATTTGGCTGAGCCTTGTCAGCTGCGCTTGGAGGAGAATCACAGGGACAGGCAAAGATACTGAAATCTCCTTCTAAAAGAAGATAAAAATCTTTTCATAGCCAGCTTCCAGCATAGTCAACTTCTGGCCTTCATACTCCCTACATGATCTTAGCTCTTCAAACTCTCTGGTGGTCCAGTGTCTAGCCTTGAAATAATTGGTACTGTTAAAGGACCCAGTTCTTCTGAGCCTCTCTTTCCAGTTTTTGCTGTTGAAATCACACATCAAAGCTTGGCCTCCTCTTCTTCAGAGTGGAGAACCCTTGTCCTTTCCTTTGTAAAGAAGACATCTCAGCTGTGGCTGACACATTTAACATAGAAGATTCTCCATTCTCTAATCATCTGAGGAATCCATGCACATACTGTAAGCACAGGGTTTTCTCTGATGCATTTTTCAGGTGTGTTTCATGCTTTAGCAGCATAAGGGCATCGGCTGAGGGCCAGCTTAGGTCTGAGAGGCCCAGGCTTCTGATCTTGACCTGACAGTGTTGCCTTCCCACCAAAGCTTCCATGTTGCCATAATAGCATGAAGTAGGGGAAGGGACTGTGGTGGCTCAGCTCCTGAGTATCCACCGCCTCACTCAGGAATACCTGTGGTGATCTAAGGCGGCCAAAGTCTCAAGGGCATGCTGATAGCCGTCTACACCTGCTGTCAGACTGGCATTCAACTGGTTCACGAGTGTTGTTAACCACTGAGCAATCTCTCCAGGCCCTCCCTTATCACCTTCCTATGTTCAGTTCTACACATATTTCTTATGCCACTTTTTACTTCATATACTATGCTGGATTTTTCCTCCCCCTCTTTTTAACCTTACAATATACTGATTTTTTAAAAAGTATATATGGTTTGCAGTATTTGTACAGTTTGTTTTCCACTATATTTGTAATACCTGTCATTGTTTCTGGACATAATAATGCTCTATGAACATGGGTTAAGTTCAGGTGTGGTGGCATACACCTGTAATCTCTGCAGTGATGTTGCAACTGATGCAGGATGGAATTCAGTACTAGCTTTGGCCACAACAGATCCTGTGCAAAAAAACAAACAAAATGAAGCAAATAAAAGTGTTTAATGAAAGAAATGACCCAATGCATGCAGTCATTAATATATTTTATTCCCTCTCCTGACCATTTGCAATTGTATACAATAGCTAGAATGCTGTGAATTCAAATGTAGTCTTTTTTAAGCCAATGTTTTATTGAACTTCTGCATTTCATATAAAATTACATTACAAATCAGATCTAGACCCATGCCCCCTCCCTTCCCCCCCAACCTACCAGAGCTCATGCATTCTGCCAAACATGTTCATCTTTTACTCAGTCTTTCTCAAAATTCTCGATGCAGAAGTTTACTGTTTCTAGCAGAAGTTCACCATTTCAGTCAGTTCTTTGACACATTCTTTTCTGTTGTTGTTATTGTTATTGTTCTTCCTTCCAAAATGCATCACTCCAAAATATGCAAATCTGGTCTTTAGACAGAACTGGTCTCACACTCTTGCTAACCAGGACCCACACTGAATACACAGGAGGTGCGCTACGGTTTGAAGAATGCACAGCATGGCCAACCTGGACTGTACGTGGAGCTGCCTGCTCTACTCTACCCGTTTACTCCCCTGAAGAAGACATGGAGCTGAACATGCTATAACTTTATAACTTCTGATATTTTGAAAGGAATATTGTATCAGGAAGTCTGGTGCTGAAGGACATTTCCAACTTGTGAAAAGAGCTTGTGAGTATGGAAAGTCTGTATCTCAAGCAAGAGCAAGCTCAGAAAATATTTACTTTGATAGAAACTTGACTTGAAACCTATATTATGATAAACAAGAATTTGACAGATGTTTGCATTCATGACCTTTCTAAATGGCCTCTGGCTGCGTGGTTGATACTCATTTTCTCTATATCCTAATCTTTCCTGGTATTCATAAGATTGTGACAGCTCCTGGTTGGTGCACTGTACACATATCATGTCAGGGTGTGCAATGTTGCTATCATCTCCTTCCTTGTCTTGGTATCAGACATTGGTTGTGTGTGCTTTGTGCCCTTCAAGTCATCACCATGAAGTTCCTGGCAGTCCTTGTGTTGCTTGGTGTTTCTACTATCATGGTCTCTTGTCATAAGTAAAGATTCTTGCTGAAATTTTAATTTGGGGGTACAGTCCATATAGACCTTTAGTCTGTGGGACATGAATTTAGGGTACAGAGATGTTGTCACATCCTATTATGTATATTAGGTATCCACTGACTACACAGACTTATGAAAATTCAGGTAGCACATGAGTCTCAATACAATGATGCTACATAGTCTAGCTATATCTATAATGAGCCTAATAACCAACAATGGAACATGTGTATGTGCATAAATGTCAAAAGCATCGGGGTCTGTTTCTTTGAATTGAGGAGTGGTCACAGGGGTCCAGCAGCAAAATCTGTGGAGGCAGCTGAAATTAGGAGGAAAAGCTCCACTCTGGGAATAGAGTTGGTCCCCCCAGGATGCACATACTCCTTATTTCTAAATTCTTACTCATCTTCAACTTCTAGCCTAGCTATTTCTGGCCCCATCTTTCTTGCCCCAACCCTTCTTGGACACAAAGATTTGGAGCATCTCTCCTTTGGGAAACATTGACTCAAGCACAGGACATACTGTGCCAGGCATGAGCACAAAAACTCAAATGCACAACTCTATCATGGATACTACTGCCAGAAACAGGAATCCTCATGCCATGACACACAGAGGTCAATTCCAATAAGGAAAACAACATCATCTGGGCTAAGATGTCTATACCATTACAACACCAAAGTGCAACCCCTGCTTCTGCCTGATCCCTGTAAGAATCCATCCTTTACCCATTCTGACATAGCTCAATGCCCTACTCCACAGTCCTCCAGAGCCTAGTCTGTTTCTTTTGTCCACTGACAATTGCTCTTTCTACACATCAGCCATATGTAAGACTTTCAACTTTCATAGATTTTCCATGCATTCACACCTAATACTTGAGCCAGAATATCAAACTCATGGCCTTGTGTCTATTCCATAAACAATAATAATAATGTTTGATGTTTTTACATGTCAGTGACATAANTATATTGACTTAATTTCAAAGAAAAAGCAAAGATTTTAAAAAGGTTGAATAAAATAAATCTGTGCATGTTTCTGTCTGCCTTTCTGTCTGACTATCTTTCTTGCCTCCCTCCCTCTTTCTCCCTCCATCCTCTTCCCTTGCCCCCTTCCCTCTGTCTCCCTCCTTCCCATATGCCCATAAAGTATAGCTTATTGCTGTCATGGAAAACTAGGAGATTCAAGAACCACATAAATGATATACAGAAGAAATGTTCTGGAATTTACCAGAAAGATCTTTGCCATTTCTTTTCAGGGGTATAAGGTGTTTGAACCTTGCATTCAGGGACCTCAGGGTCTGGATCTGCATTTTCAGAATACTCAGAGATAGGTTCTATGCTTTCAAAAGCATCGGGGTCTGTTTCTTTGAATTGAGGAGTGGTCACAGGGGTTCCAGCAGCAAAATCTGTGGAAGCAGCTGAAATTAGGAGGAAAAGCTCCACTCTGGGAATAGAGTTGGTCCACCCAGGATGGCACATACTCCTTATTCTAAATTCTTTAACCATCTCATACTTCTAGCCTAGCTATTTCTGGCCCCATCTTTCTTGCCCCAACCCTTCTTGGAACACAAAGAATTTGGAGCATCTCTCCTTTGGGAAACATTGACTCAAGACACAGGCACATACTTTGTGCCAGGCATGAGCACAAAAACTCAAATGCACACACTGCTACTCATGGATACTACTGCCAGGAAACAGGAATACTTCATGCCATGACACACAGAGTCAATTCCAATAAGGGAAACAAGCATCACTCTGGGCTAAGATGTCTATACCATTACAGACACCAAAGTGCACACCCCCGCTTCTGCCTGATCCCTGTAAGAATTCAATCCTTTACCCAACTCTGACATAGTCCCAATGCCCTAACTCCACAGTCCTTCCAGAGCTGCAGTCTGTTTCTTTTGTCCACTGACAATTGTTCTCCTCCTACACATCAGCCATATGTAAGACTTTCAACTTGTCATAGATTTTCCATGCATTCACACCTAATACTTGAGCCAGGATATCATGACTCATGGCCTTGTGTCTACTCCATAACAATAATGAATAATTCTTGGTGTTTCTATGTGTCAGTGGCAGAAGTTCAATTTCTACATAAATGTATGACGAACAAATAGATATCTTCAACCAAAATGAACTTTGAAAAAGGAAGGCAGCTACCCCTGGCTTTCACTAAAATTTCCTTATTCTTGGAATATCTCCATGGAAGTAGGTTGGCATGAGGCTGTGAAGGGAACGTGGTCATGGCAGGAAAATAAGTGTAATATGTGGCCCCTGTCCTTGATTACCAAGAAAGTTTGAGACATGCTGGCTTGAGCAGTGTTAAACAAAATTCTCTATTGTAGGCCTTTCTTGGAGTTTTAAATACCACAGTGTTCATTGTGAGTGTCTGTGGGAATGACTTCTGGAAGTGCCTTCTACTGAAAATCCTTTCACCTCACTAAACAAGTTAGTTTTACATTTTAGATCATTTAACCCCACCTCAGCTTGTTTGTAATGCAAGCTTGTTATAATGTAAATAAGCTATGAGGCCTTGGGCTGTACTTGTAACCTAAAGCTACAGCTTTTATTCCCTAATGACCCCTCTTTGCCCTGATCCAGAATAATGTTCACGTGTGAATGCTGTGAAAATATCAAGTGCTGAAAACAGCAAATATTGCTGAAAGCAATGGATTATCCTGTTTGTGTTGTAAACACAACATAGACATCTCTTTGTGGGTGGGCTGTTATAGATCAGTGGGAATCAGAAGGGGTAAGGTCATCTGATAAAACAAGTTCCTCTTTTCCCATGTGATGCTGGATATGATTTTAATAAAGTGATAGTGAGTCTGTTGTTTGGGAGACAGTTCCCAGAGAAATTTGAAGGAATAAATTCTGAGAACAGATCAGGCTTACTCTTGGTTATTATTATTATTATTAGGTATGTGTATGATGTGGGGGAGGGGGTAGAGTATTCCTCTGATTAAACCTGATTGCCAGCTGGGGGTGCAGCACAGTGCTGGAGCATGTGGTGACGATCAGGAGACACTAGTTTTCTGGGTATGTATTTTGCTCACCTAGGGAGTGAGGCTTTCAGTGACTGCTACAACAGCTACAAGTACCTAGTGCATTTAAAGAAGCTTTTTGTGGGGCTTTGAACATGAGTTGGATTTATGCACAATGAGAAGTATAGTAGAAAGTAAAGTACTAGCTGAGAGAAGAGTAGAAGCACAGTGTGTGGCTTGGGGGTGTGTGTCATAAAATTGTTTATGCTTACATGAAAAAAATACATCCTTGAAGATTATTATTGACTTTTAAATTCCATGTAACTGGACCTGGATTTGCAGTAATCCAGTTCCAACAGTTCTGGAGATTTCTGGTGGTGGTGCTGACTATGTTAAATAAACTCTATAGGAATGAAACTTTGTCTGGCTCAAGGCAAGGAACTGCAGACCCTGTCCCAGGGCTTCCTGAGTTTTATCTCCATGAGGTTGGAATATTGCAGTGTTTTCCTGCCTCGCCTATCTCTGCAAAAGTTCCAGACCGATAGCCCCTTCCTTATGGTATTGAGGAAATGTCACGCATTCTAGTTTACTGGTTGCATCAAACAGGAGCTCTGCAAGAGCCTCCAGGTAGGTAGCCAAGGTGGCTCATCCTCCCTTCCTCCTGCCCCCCACTCCTTTGCCCAGAGCACAGTAGCTTTAGTACAATAACACAGACATTCTTTGCATGAATAAAACTGAGTCTAACTCCTGGACTGTTTCCTTTGAGTCCGTGTCCTTTATTCCTCTCATTGGGTAACTTCCCGAGGTACCCCTCCTTTCCAGAAGCTCAGCCTAGGACTGTCTCCTGCTGGCAGGAGGCTTCTAGCCTTGTGAAGCTGTCAGCCTGGTTCTAGGAGGGAAGAATCACATGTGGATTGCGGCCACATGTGACTAAAGGACCAACAGATGATATCTATTTAACCAACAAAACTCCACTACTGACTTCTTGTTATAAACCTCCACATTCCCATTCTACTTTTTAATTTTGCAACTTAGCAGGGTTTCATGTTTTCAGACTTTTCTCAGTCCAGTGAGCATCATAGTGACCAGGTCGCATTTTATGAAAGCACTACTCTTTTCATCAGCCTGCAGCCTAGCAGTCACAGATACAGTTACACACAGCCTCTTAAAAGGGCAAACAGTGGATATAAAAAGGAGGTCTCTCTGGTCCAGGAAACTTCGGATGAATCCATGAGGGCTTCAACCCTGGAGTGATCTCTGGCGACAGCTTTGTCTTTTTGCTCCATGCAGTCAGTCATCCTTCCATTTCCATGAAAGTAGCCCATTGCTTGCAGCTCATTACATTTATCAGCCTGATTCCTGCTGGTAGAATTTTGGGATCCAAGTGGACTTCCTTCATTTGATCCTGTCAGGGTTGACCTTATCTGGCAGTGCTCCTGTTAATCCAGCATTCTTAAAAACTTGAGTCTCCTGTGTATGTCAGAATTCACTCTTTTAGGCAAGAAACTCTTCCACATGTCTTTCCTGGATAGTCCTTTCTCTGTTTCCAACCTCTATTAAGGTGGCTAAGGAGACCCACAAAACACATGAATAATCTCTTCGAGACTTCTGTGTGGGTGAATGTTCTGTCTAGTACGCACGAGCAAATATAGCCACAACCCTCCTTTGGGCCCTTTCAGAGTTGCGTCCTGGCATGGCTAAATTGCTTTTTCACTTCTTTTCAAGTCTGAAAAGTCCAGAACTTCCCCAAATCATCAAATTCTACAGTCTTGTTGCTTATCAGTTCTTCCCTAAACCCCTCTTTCCTCTTGCATTTTACCATATTCAACAATAAAAGTCCAGGCCTTAATACTTTGCTTGGAAATCTCTTCAGATGCATACCCAAGTCCATCACTTGTAAGTTCTACTTGACACATACCTGTGGGATACAGTTGAGCTAAGCTTCTTGCTATTATACAACATGGACCTACCTTGCTGATTTCCAATAACAGTCCTCATTTTCTTAAGGGCCCTTTAGTTACCTTTAAGATGCACATTTCAGGTGGATCTTTGTGAGTTCAAGGCCAGCCTGGTCTACAGAGTGAGTTGAGGATAGCTGGGGCTACAGGGAGACCCTGTCTCAAAAAGACCAAAAAAAAAAAAAAAAAGATGCACATTTCTACCAACAATCCACTTATGACAGTCTGTGTGTTCTTTAGACAATGCAGTCTTTCTCTACAGTGTTCCTCACTCTCTTTCAGGTCCTTATTAAATAAACTCTTAGCTTCTATATTTCTACCCACAGTCTGTTCAAGACAATCTAGTGTAGCCTTTTATAAAAATCATACTCATCAGAATTCTTCCGGTCCCCCCAGTTTCCCAATTCCCAAAGTCACCTTCAGATCTTAAGTATTGGCTGCAGTAGCACCTCCCTTCCAGGTACTGAGCAGCCCCCATGCCCCAAAGCTTCCCATGGCTGCTCTGTCAGTTACCACATGTACAGTGATTCAACACAATACAACTTTTGTTCCTGCCTCACTCAAGGCCAGAGTTTAAAACGTCTCTCGGGGGCTGGAGAGATGACTTCGTGGTTAAGAGCACTGACTGCTCTTGCAGAGCACACATTCAAATCTCAGCACCCAAGTAACAGCTAACAACCCTCCAGAACACCAGTTCCAGGGAACCTGATGCCCTCTTCTGGCCTTCACAGACACTGCATGACACAGATGCACCTTACCTATAGTCATAACACTCATACACACTCTCTTTCTGTGTGTGTATGTACACTCACTATGTAGACCAGGCTGGCCTTGAATTCACAGAATTACATCTGCCTTTGCCTCCCAAGTGCTGGGATTAAAAGCATGCACCATGTGCCTGGCTACATTCAGTCTTTTTCTATGATATGCCTTGGGGAGTTATTGCTCTGGGCCTGTCTAATTGGTGTTCTATGTACTTCTTTTCTCTGTATAAGTAAATCTTTCCTTAATTTGGAGTTTTCTTCTATAATTCTGTTGAGGATCTGGTCAGTGTCATTGACCTGAGGTTCTTCTCCTTCCTGTATGCCTATGCATAGATTTGGTCTTTATGGCATCCTGTATTTCCTGCATATTCTATTCCTGCATTTTTTTTGTTGGTTGTTTTTTAATGTTATAGTCTTTGCTTGAGGAGTCCACTTCTTCAACTTTGCACCTTATTTTGATATTCTGGTTTCCATTTCATTCAATCTGCTTGTGAGGTTTTCTCCTGTTCTTTCAACTTGATTTATTGAATTTTTCATTTCCATTTCATTTCAGCTTGGGTTTTCTTCAATATTTTTTATCTCTTTTGTGAGTTGACTTTTCAAGCCCTGAATCATTTTGGTTATTTCATTCAGCCACACATTTGCATTTTAAAGCTCCTACCACGACTTTATGCCTATCCTGTCTCTGTTCTTTGAGCTGTTTTTCTGTGTGTTCTCTATGTTCTTTGGTCATGCTTATCATTTTAAAAAACATTTTCATTGTGGGGTTCCCAGGGTGTCATCATGTAATTCACTTTTCTTTTTCTAGGACTGTGCGTGGTGTGGGGGTGACTATGACTCTCTCTCAGTTTTTCATATTACTTGTGCTTATGAGTCACTGTTTGGGCATATGGATGCCTTTTTTTGATTGTGTGTCTGATAGAGAATTCTATTCCTCATTGATTCCATTGAAGTTTGGTTCTGTTTGTGTTACTGTGGTGGCTTGGGTGCGTGTTCCTCCTCAGGATGCCTTGATTGGTGTGTGCTTCCGGTTCTTACATGGTACTGCTCTGGTGTGGGCAGTGGGCAGGTCTGTGGTAGGCAGAGCGTGAGGGGTCCAGAGTGAGATGGGGGGGCAGCTTTTGGAGGGTCCAACAAAGAAAGCTCCGGAACTGAGCTACTTTGGTGCATGAGATCAGGACACAGTGACCTGTCTGTAAACAGAGGGGAGTCCAGGATTCTGGGGCAGAAAGAGCAGGGGTGGGCCTGGGCCTAGGGCTGGCAGGGGGACCCAGTGTGGGGGGAGAGTAGAGAGCTCAGGCTTCAGAGGAATCAAGGTGCAGTGGGCAGGATCTGACCTACCAAGGTAGCAGGCAGGTCTGTGGCAGGCAGATCAGGAGGCTGGGGCAATGTAGGGGTGGAATAAGCCTGTGGAGGGTCTGGCAACTAGTGCTAGAGGATTAAGGTAGGGTGGACTAGGAAGCTAGTGCAGGGATCTAGGCAGAGAAGCAGAGTGGGCCTGGGCCCAAGGTTAGAAGGGAGGGGGAGTGTAGGGAGAGATTGAAGCTGTTCAGGCTGCAGAAGAATCAAGAGACAGTGGGCAGGATCTGACGCAGGGTGGTGAGAGGTCTGAGGCAGGCAGGTCAGGAGGCCAAGGGCAAGGTGGGCATGGAAACAGACTTTGGTGTGTCTAACCAACTTAAGTTGGAGAATTGAGCTGGTCTGTGCGCAGTGGATCAGGATACAGTGGGCAGGTCTGGACTAAGACTGTAGTCCAGAGATCTGGGGTGCTAAGAGACAAAAATGGTCTGTTCCCAAGGCTAGAAGGGGAAGAGGATGGAGTCGTTTTCTGCCTCCAGTGAAGCGATATATCGGGAAGCTACTGTTGGGAGGAGTGACACCAGGTGTAAGCAGACTGAGGCAGGCAGATGAAGCCATGGTCAAGGTAGGGGTGGGGACCACCTGTGGAGGGTCCGACAAACTGTGGTAGTAGATTAAGCTAGTCTGGGTTAGGAAGCTAGACCAGATATCTGAGGAGGAAGGTCAGAGTAGGCCTGGACCCAAGGATAGAAGCAGAACAGAGTGTGGGGAGAAGCTGAACTTCTTAAAATATATACATATACATTATAAAGAGAGATTAAAAGGAGTTCCCTTATAACAGGGGGGCATTACCCCTAATAGACATCACAGGCTAGGAAACTAAAACCCAATCTCAGGAATTGAGTCTATCTTTTGAAGCTGCTGATCAGGGGTGCTGTAGACCCTCAAACACTACTGGCCATCACCTCTGCTCTTTGTTACCCACCAGAACTTGACAGTGAGACCCTATTGCTGAAATACACTACACACATGAGCTGTAGAACAAACAAGGGAGAAATCAAGCTGGCACTGATCCCAAAGCCTCGTCTTTACTGGCTAGCTTCCATAGTGCTGGAAGGTGCTATGCATTTCACCAGAAGAGAAGATTAATTCATCAACCTTACCCAGATGTGAATCCCATGAGCTATAACATCTGGCCTGAAAACATATGCTTACTGGTGCAGTAGTGGCACAAATATTATGGGTGTTACCGACTACTTTCTAATCGGGATTTATCATTTGCTTCATAGGATGGAGTCTATACTTGACATTGATATCAGGCTTAGGAACCCAAGACTACACAGGTCACAGGACAGAGGAGAGACTAATATGTTTTCTACTAAGTAGTTATAGTATTGAACTGACTCCAAATGACCATTTGTTTTGACCATAGATTAATACATCTGTTTAGCATTTAGATTAACTATCTACTACTGTAACTGTCATGAACTAGGCTATTCTCTATGAAGAGTCAGGACACTGTGATTAACAGGAAACCATACTGGCTATGTACAGAACGCTTGTTCTTGAATAGGACACTTATCAAACTTGCTTCCTGATGCTCAGGGATCATTGCAGCAGAGGGAGTGGAAGGACTGTGAAGACAGAGGCTGTGATGACCACAGACAAATAGAATTTTCTATTTTCTGGGACATAGTGGGGGGAGTCAGTCTCTCAATGATGTGCCTCTTTAGTAGGTTAACCAGGCTTCACTGAAGGACATTTGGGGACATAAATTGTACTCTGCAGGTTTTATTATATATAATAAAGTACATTAAGTGGTGATGCCTTTAATTCCAGCACTCTGGAGGCAGAAGCAGATGGATCTTTGTGATTTCAAGTCCATCCTGGTCTACATAGTGCTTCTAGGCCAGCTGGGGCTATAGGGAGACCCTGTCATCCAAAAGACCAAAAAAAAAAATAGAGTACATTAAGTTGGGCGTGGGCAGTAATGGGAGGTGTGGATGCCATGGATATAAATGCCATCAAATTACATTGTAATAAAATTGCAAAAATTCAATAAAAATTTTTTGCTTTGTTTGTCTGTTCAGTGTAATTAAGGTTTTACAAATTTTATTTCAAAATTTTTCGCCATCTGATTTCCCTCATCTCATCTCCTTTCAGCCATCCCAGAGGTACTGCGTCCTCCCCAGCTCCATGTTCAAGTACTCTTGGGCCTGCTTCTTTGTTTGTTTTAGGACAGGGTCTTGGTAACCCCAACTGAACTGAAATTCCATATATACTAGCCTCCATCTCACAGTGACCTGTCTGTTGCTGCCTCCCAAATGCTGGGACTATGGATGTCACCACACTGGCTTTGGGGCCAATTTTATAGAGCATTTTTCTCTAACTAGAATGCTCCCCAGTCTACCTCCAACCCATGTAGCTTCCCTTGCAGCCCCCACAAAAAAGGGGGTGAGGGAAGCAAAATGTGTTCCATAGTGCTTTCTTTGGCTAAGTAATATGTCTTTGATTCAGTTAAAAAGTCACTTATCTTGCTGGGTGTGGTGGTGCACGCCTTTAATCCCAGCACTCAGGAGGCACAGGCACGCAGATCTTTGTGAGTTCAAGGCCAGCATGGTCTACAGAGCAAGCTCCAGGTCAGCTTGGACTAAAAGGGAGACCCTGTCTCAAAAATTTTAAAAAGTTACTTATCCTTTTGGTAATCTACTTCCACCCACCTTAATACAAATCTGTTGAAGAGACGGTAACAAAGCAACGGAACAATATCCTAATACATGTAGAAAGATTTTACATCAAATGACTGCCAGAAAGACATGTACGTGTCATCATGAGCGAGTTCTTATTTAACAATAGAGCCTCAGCTAAATGTGGTGGCTCATGCCTATAATCTCAGCACTTGGGAGGCTGAGGTAAGGGGCTTAGTATGAGTCGGAGGCCAGCCTGGGCTGGGCTACAGAGTGGGACCTTGTCTCCAAAAATATAAATAAATAAATAAACACAAAAATAAAGGTAAACATGAGTCTTTGGACTTGTGTTGGTGCTGGAAATCAAACTCAGGTCCTCTGCAAGAGCAGCCAGTGCTCTTAACCACTGAGCCATCTCTCCAGCTATGACTGTATATTTTTGTTGTTGTTGAAATAATTTCATGGTATGGTTTGTACTGTAACAGGATAAATTTGAACTCGTGTTTACAAAGTGCTCAGAGATTATATGCAAAAGAAAACTGCTATCTAAACTGTATTCAAACAGAAGGAACAATGGCTTAGATGACCTTTTGTTTGACATGCACTGTATGTAAACAGAAGAGAGAAAAAGGATCTGTTACCCACTGGTCTCTGCCATATCATTCCCCTAACAACCCTCTTTGCACATGGTGCATTACTTACCTCTGTATTTCAGTAACAGAATGTGTACAGAACAATAAGGGAAGACAGATTTATTTTAGCTCATGGATTCCAGGGCTCATTCCTTCTTGGCCTGGAAGCTCAATTCATGACAGCTGGAACACATGGAGGAGGCTGTTCACATCACAGTACACCAGGAAGCAAAGATCCAGACTGGAAGCAGGCAGAGATACTGTCTCTAAGAACCCATCCCCAGTGATCTGCTATTCAAGCAAGGCCCTACATCCTAGTTTCCAAAGGCTCACAACATGATGCTACCATCTGTGGACTAAGCATTCAAGTCCAGAGCCCACTGGAGACATTACACTCAATCACATCACATATTCCGAATCCTCCAGGGGCACCTGTGGCATTCCCTCCTCCTTTCAGCCAACCTGAATCTACTTCCCAAAGTGGAATATTTTAACAGGCAACACAGGAAGCCTGGTTTGAACCGACATTCAAACATATAAGAGCTCCACCCTGTCCACTTCAGAGAACATGTGAATGAATCTGAGGACAAAGAACTCTGCCAAGTGCAGGAATAAACAGAGCTCCCAGTGATTCTCCAAGGAAAAAGCCCTCAGAATCTGGCCTCCCTCAAAAATGGTGGTTTTAGCCTGGCATGGTGGTGTACACCTTTATTATAGCAAGATGGAGGCAGAGATAGGTGGGTCTCTGTGGGACCTTCCTGGTCTACATAGCCAGTCCCAAGCCAGCTTGGACTACAGGGACAGCCTCTCTCAAAAACAAAACACAAACAAAAATAAACCAAACCAAAATCAAACCAAAACAAGGAAGGTGGTTTTGAGACAGTGGTCTATCTTATGTTACTTAAGTTCAAACTTCAATAACCTGTCACCTCTACCAACTGCTGTCTCACAGATTTTTCAGTGGAAGCAGCAAGTTCCTGAATCACACTAGAAGATATCATGTTAGGTGAAATAACACAGCCCCAGAAAAACAAACGACGAATGGTATCCCTCATCTGTGGATGCTGGCGTGAAGTCCCTAGCTGTAAGGCAAACTGAGCAACATTGATGTTATATTCCTCATGATCTGAAAACAACTGTGCTCTTATATTGTGAATTCCTTAATAGGTTCTAGGACTAAACTACCATTTATTTTCAGAGTTAGGAATCTTTGGTATATGGATGGAGGATATGTATGCATATTTTAGAGTAATATAAGATCAAAGGAATGTAGAAAAAACTAGTTTGTCATAACATTATGTCTACCACAGTATTTATTTTATGGGAGTGCTTCTTAGTATTTTTTATACAAGGCTGCTTGAGCTAATGTCAAGCCTTTTCTAAATATTATATAGTTAAGTATCAGGCTGGTGTAACTTAGCCTTTCTGGATGCTTAACTACATTTAATGCCCATACCAATTTGGCCAAGGGTCTTAAGGGATAACTTTGCTCCTTGCCCTCAGAGGTCAACTAAGTCCCAGGGGACTATGCATGGGGGCATCCCTTGAAATGTCTTGCAAATGTGAGTCACTGGTCTTCCTGTGCAGGGAGGTCGTGGAGATCCACTAATGGAACTTCAGTCTGCTCACGCTTCAAAAAGGGAAGCCTTGTCTAGCAAGACCTGACTTTGTCTTCGAGTGAATGGAACTGGTGATTGAAAAGCCAAAGGAGCCAGGGGCTCCCTCTCCCCGCCAAAAAACCTGAGTGACCTTTGAGGACCAGATCCTCAATTGACCTTTGAGAAAACAAAAACCTTGGTTAATCTGGGCTAACTGTGTTGCGCTCAAAACACTCAAAGGAAAGTATAACGAAATAAATATAAGTCCTGAGAATATATCTTCAGGATAAAACTTGAGATCTTAGAAAAAAGTAAAAAAACTAAATTGATAAAAAAAGAGCACAGTTTCGCGTCTTAGGGCAGAGCAGCTCCCTGTGGCTGCATGTTTTTGCTTCACCCTCAAGAGACACGCATAACACGATTTTAACTTCCGAGTATGGACTGTAAGAACTTCCATGTCTCTCCAGGAATCTTCCAAAACTTTCAATGCCAGATGGGGACTCTGAGACATCCAGCTTGTGGACTGAGCTACTACTGGGTTTTCAACCTCTCATGATACTGGACTTCCCATTTGTTGGACTACTCAGGCTAGTCCATGGAGACCAGTACAAAGGAGACGATCAAGACGGATGGGTGCTTACTGGACCCTCATTTAGTGACCATGGGAAGGAAAACCTGTGTGGAACACAAGGTCAGAACTGATGCTGGTTTGGGCTTGCAGGAGGAGCCTTCAAACATGACATCTTTCAGCCTAATTTAAAAAAAAGTAAAAGCTGAAGATCTAAACCTATGATGTCATGCATATGTGCATATTTTGGAGTGATGCATTTGGAAGGATAACAACAACAACAACAACAACAAGAAAGACTGGTCAAAGAACTGATTGAAATGGTGAACTTCTGCTAGAAACAGTAAACTTCTGCATCAGAATTTTGAGAGAGACTGAGTAAAAATGATGAAAAACATGTTTGGCAGAATGATGAGCTCTTGGGGGGTGGGGGGGAGGGAGGGGGCATGGGTCTAGATTTGATTTTAATTTTATAAATGCACAGATTCAATAAAACATTGGCTTAAAAAAAAAAGTATTCTGCAAATATATAAATGAATGCAGATATTTAGGCAGACTTCTATGATGAACTTCCCTGAAGTGACACTGAAGTCATCTTGAGCCACCTACATTGCAGTCCAGTTATAGGCAGCTGACCACAGATCCTACCAACCTCACATGGAATGTCAGAGAGTTGTAATGCTTTTTAAAATGTCCACACTTAGGCCCGGGTTTGACCCACAAACTCGAACTCAATCCAGATAGTTCAGAGACTTAGTTAGGGAAATCCGAACCTTGATGCGGCATTCAGCGTGCACAAACTGCAGCGTTTCATTAACGAAAAAATAAAATATATGTAGTCTAATACCTGAAAGATTTCCATCGGAAATATGAAATTCTCTGTCTCACAAATGCAAGATAGGGCTGGAGGATGGCACTGCACAGTTTAAGAGTGCCAACTGCTCTTGCAGAGGACCCCGGGTTCCATTCCCAGCACCCACATGGAGGCTAAATGCTCCGAACTCCAGTTCCAGGGGATCTGACACCCTCTTCTGACCTCTCAGTACAGTATTGCATGACATGGGTGCAAACCACCATTAGCAGCAGATCAGTCCCACTCTACACATAAAAAATAATAATAATATCCTTTATTTTAAAAAAAACACAAAATAGATCAACACAGAGGGTTACCTGAGGGAGGGAGTTATTTTAGGCAAAATGATGCACTCTCAACAGAGAGTCAGAGAGATTGAGCAAGATCAATTAGTAACTCACAATGAGTTTTGAGTTTTGTTTTGTTTTTGTTCCCGCCTCTCGCTGGCTTAGAACTTCTCACTAAAGTTAATAGGCTGCCAGGAAGACCACAGGATCCATTTGCACCAAGCGTCCTTCTAGGGATTTGAGGCTAAGGAAACTACCTCTCATTCCTTTTATGTGATACTGGAGATGCACTCAGGCGTCCCATCAAGGCTTCACACTATTCGTTGAATCAAGTATAATTCTGCATCCCCCATGTTATTCTTTTCTATTCACTTGTAAAACTGCTACAACAGGATGGAGAGAATTGAGATATTTTCTATTACTAGTTCTGGGCAAAACTAGAATCAATAACTTCCTTTTACGAGTTTCAATCTCCATTTTTTATAGAGGAATGAGCAGTGGGACTTGAGTTTCCATTGACAACAACGAACAATAGATTTAGCCAACAAATATTCCTGTTCACATTGCAGTCAGTTTGCACATTGCCTGCAGCTCTGCAGAGCTTCAGTGGGGCTCTGTCTCAACCAAGTTCCATGGAACCTCCCTGCAATCCAGATAAAAGGAGCAGGTCCTGGCTGAGGTTTCTGTCTTCATTGTGAGGCTCAAAGAAAAGATCAAACTCACAGGATACGCAGTGCAGGAAGACGTACGAACTGGTGAACTCATGCCCTAGAGCTATTTGCTCTCCAGTTTCTGGTCAGACATCTTTTATTATACCATAAAAGAACATTAGAGCCCACCAGATCTTGCAATGTTTTGAATAATATAAAAATTTATTAAATAAAAACTGCAAAACACAAACTGAAAGATTGATAATATAAAAAAAGTAAATAACTATCACATATTAAATATATTACTGTATAATTTTCAGTGTCAACATATTAAATACTAATTACTGAATATTAAATACTTGTAGAATGGACAGTGGAGTATTATTCATATTTAATTTTAGCTAAATATACATAAAAACATTAGGAAAAATAACTACAAATTTAAAAAAGCTTTAAATTGAATAATATTTTTGAGTAAAGAATTCAGAATAGTCCTTACAGGGTAAAATTTGAGATTAAAAATAGACATTTAAATACAGCTTCTTCAATCTATTTCCAAGAATAAAGGAGATTCCCTTAATTCCAAAATCTAAAGTATTTCCAAATGTCTGTCACACCTTTCTTATATTACTTCTGGACAGGCACGGTTTCCTGGCCACAGCTCCATAATACTGTGGAAGTCGTGTAGAGTCCAACATTTCTGAAACATTTCCAGCTCGATTCTCAGCAGGGAAAGGCAGTTTGATTAGCATTCCTTTCAGAAATAAACAGATCAAGAAAGTAACTGAGAGTTAAAGATAAAAAGCACTAGCAAAACCACTGTAAATCAGCGAAAACTGGGAACATACACAGCAAAATAAATAAATAAATAAATAAAATAAAATAAAATAAAAAATAAAGTAAATCCAGCTAGTCTCACATTCTCAAAAAACTCTTTAAAACTCCTATTTGTGAGCATTGTGTTAAGTAGTGGTGAAGTTGCTTTTTTTTTTTTTTTGGTCTTTTTGAAGAGCAGGGTCTCCCTGTACCCCAGTTGTCCTGGACTCATCTCATGTAGACCAGGCTGCCTTGAAGCATAAGAGATTCCTGCCTGTCTCGCCTCCCAAGTGTGGGAATAAAGGGATGTGCCACCACGCCAGCCAGAGGACTCTTTTTAAAAACACAAGATTGGGGCTGGAGAGATGGCTCAGCAGTTTTAAGAGCGATGACTGCTCTTGCAGAGACCCAGGTTCTATCCACAGCACCCACGGCTGAGAACCATCTTTAACTCCAGTTCCAGGGGAATCCAACACCATCTTCTGACCTCTGCGGCATTGTAAAACACGGGTGGGTGCACAAACCTACATGCAGACAGTACACTCATGCACATAAAAAACAAAAACAAAAACAAAAACAAAAGAAGAGCAAGGTCTGGGGTTGGCGATGGCTCAGTGGTTAAGAGCACTGGCTGCTCTTGCAGGGGACAAGGTTCGATTCCTAGCACCCACTGGAGGCTAACAACTGTCATAACTCCAGTTCCAGGGGAATCCAACGCCCCTTCTGACGCCGCCTCCACAGGCACTGCATACGACAAAACTGCAACGTACATATATTCAGGCATTATACTCATACAGAAAGAAAAGTTTAATAATAAAATGTTAAAAAGGTAAGGTCTATGGCTCCTGAGAAAAACTACCAAAGGTTGACCTCTGTGCTCCATTGGAACCACTATTGGAACACGAACACAGAAACAAAGACACATGTCACGAAATTGCCAAGTGTTTATGATGTAAGTAACAAGGCAAAAGTGAAAAATTCAAAGGAAAGAGATTAAATACAGCCTTTCCTCTTTCAGTCTAATAAAAATAAAAAACGGCACTCTAATAAAACTCAGAATCTTTGGTTTACATTTTCTTTCTTAACTCAATTTTTATAGGAAAAAATTTAAAAAGAACTATTTTATTATTTCAGTAGAAAGCAAAATCTAATAAAAATAGCACTTTCATGACAAAATTATGACTTTTCTATTTAAAATAATCGTAAGCATATTTAGAATTAAAAATGAATGCAGTTACAATAGCACAAAAATCGTTGGCAATATATTGGTTTATGAATCTTAAAATTACAAAGATCGGGGCTGGAGAGATGGCTAGCGGTTAAGAGCGCCACCGTCTTCAGAGGACCCGGGTTCAATCCCACGCACCCACATGGCGCTGAGAACCGTCTGAAACTCCATTCCAGGAGAACTCCAGTCCCGGGGAATCCGACACCCTCTTCTGACCTCCCGGCAGTTGCACGACACGGGTGCACAACTGCATGCAGACAGTACATTCATACACATACAGAAATAAAATTAATATAAAAAATAAAGACTTAAAAAATTCTGGAGTTTTGCTGAAAAGTGAGAATGTATAGCATTAAGCGTCAGTACCAGAAACTCATGCCAGGACGCTGTGGGTCCAATCCCAGACCAGCCATGGCGGCATGAACCGTCTGAAACTCCAATTCCAGGAGAACTCCAGTTCCAGGGGAATCCGACACCCTCTTCGGACCTCCGCGGCATTGCACGACACGGGTGCACAACTTGCAATGCAGACAGTACAATTCATGCACATACAGAAATAAATAAAATTAATAAAAAAAAATTAAAAAATAATAAATCTGGAACTAACTTAATATTATGAGGTGAGCGCAACGACTATAATAAAAAGGAAAGTGGAAATGTTTGGTTTACATATGAGTCCCAAAGGTACGGAATGTGTGGTGCCTCATCACCAGTAAGTTAAAAAAGTGTAGAACAAGAAATATTTCCATATAATTTAAAACAAAGAGACATAAACAACTAAAAAAATGGAAATAACACCCCCAAAATATTATTTTGCAGACATTTAATTATTTTTTGGTGGTACTGAGGATGGAATTGAAGGCCTTACATGCCAGGCAAGTGCTCTACCACTGAGCTACATTTCTAGCCCCTACCTCCCCACAATTCTCTTGTAACATCCAGCTTAAGAAGAATATGTGAATACATATTCATAAGATTCATTTCTATAATCTTCCTAAGCTGGGATGGAAATGACTTTTAAAATTTTATTTTCTTCTAGTATTTATGTAAAATATCATATAACAATATGACAAGTTCAATGTTAATGTTGCACAACTAATACCTGTAATGTGTTCTTCCTACAATTGAGCAGTTGCATCCATGGACTCAAGTGTACCTTCAAAAATATGTTCCCAGAGATACAAACCTGGTAATTAAAGAACAGAAACAGAAACATTTACTGACTTATCCACTGAAGTGTGTTAGAGAAATGTATTTTCTGTTCGCTTTCCATAGGAACTGTGAAACCCAGAATTTTCTCCCCATGGTCTCCTGGCAGGCACTGCTCCCAAGGAAAAGCTTAGTCATCAATATGGCAGCTGAGTGTATGAGTGACAGACCTCAGTGGCTACAGGTATTAAAGTGGGCTACAGTAAAGACAAAGCAAAATCTATATTCTAACCTGGAAACGCCCTATTACTGAACTTTGCCTGTCCAAATTCTCTAGAAAGAAATGCATGATTTACAAACTAAATTATCACTGTGATTAGAATTAATTTTATATTATAACCAGAGGGAGTATTACTTCTCTATTTGAACAGACATCTTGAATGCAAGCTACCCTTTGCAGACCAAGGACACTTCATCCTTGCTTCTCAGAACAACCCTTGATGCTATATCTTGGCTTCATCTGAATGATACACTTAAGAGTGGAAGAGATCAGCAGTGCACAATGAGGTAATAATAAGATATATAACACCTTTGAGAGCCTTATTTTAGTTTTATTGGAAGATATACTTTGTTTCATTTTCAGTATACCAATGCTACTAAAGCCACACAAATAATCAGGTTTAAAACTTAGACAATCAGAGATTGCCCTTCATTATTTTCCTGCCATGACCACTTTTCCTTCCCATCCTCATGCCAACCTACTTCCATGGAGATATTCCAAGTATAAGGAAATTTTAGTGAAAGCCAGGGATAGCTAACTTCCTTTCTCAAAGTTCATTTTGGATGAGGACATCTATTTGTTCCTCATACATTTACAGAGAAAATTAAGGTTATGTCACTGACATGTAAAAACATCAAGCAATATTTACTGTTGTTATGGAGTAGACACAAGGCCATGAGTTGTGATATCCTGGCTCAAGTATTAGGTGTGAATGCATGGAAAATCTATGACAAGTTGAAAGTCTTACATATGGCTGATGTGTAGAAAGAGAGCAATTATCAGTGGACAAAAGAAACAGACTATGGCTCTGGAGGGACCATGGAGTGAGGGCATTAGAACTATGACAGAATAGGGTAAAGGACTGGATTCTTACAGGGATCAGGCAGAAGCAGGGGTCTGCACTTTGGTGTGTGTAAGGTCTAGACATCTTAGCCCAGAATGATGTTTGTTTTCCTTGTTGGAATTGACCCTGCATGGCATTGCATGAGGGATTCCTTCCTGTTTCCTGGCAGTAGTATCCATGATTATGAGTATGTGCATTTGATTTTTGTGCTCATGCCTGGCACAATGTATGTACCTGTGTCTTGAGTCAGTTTTGGTGCCCAAAGGAGAGATGCTCCAAACTCTTTGTGCTCCAGGAAAGGTTGGGGAAAAAAAGATGAGGCCAGAAATAGCTAGGCTAAAGGACTGACAGAATTGATGAATTTAGAAAAAGGATGTGTGTGCCATCCTGGGTGGGACCAACTCTATTCCCAGAGTGGAGCTTTTCCTCCTAACTTCAGCTGCCTCCACAGATTTTGCTGCTGGAATCCTTGTGACCACTCCTCAATTCAAAGAAACAGATCCCAATGCTTTTGAAATCATAGAATCTGTCTCTGAGTATTCTGAAAATGCAGATCCAGACCCTGATGCCACTAAAAGCGAGGATCTAACCCCTTATATCCCTGAAAAGAAACGACAAGCATCTCACTGGAAAATTCCAGGTTGTCTAAACATTCTTTGGTGTATCCTCTATGTCATTCTTGAATATCATAGGTTTTCCGTGACAGCATGGGAGTTTAGGAAGAAGGGGGACAGAGGGAATGGGGCCAGGGAGGAAGATGGAGGGAGGAAGGTAAGACAGACAGGCAGACAGATAGACAGACAGACACACACACACACACACACACAGGCTTATTTTATTCACCTTGATTTTTTAATGTTAGCTTTTTTTTTAGAAATTAAGTCAATATATAAATATCACAAAGACTAGAGGCTGAAGTTCATAGATTCCCAATTTCTTTTTTTTTAATTTTTTAAATTTATTTTCTTATGTGTATGAATGTACTGTCTGCATGCAGGTTTGTGCACCCATGTCGTGCAGTGCTGCGGAGGTCAGAAGAGGGTGTCGGATTCCCCCGGAACTGGAGTTACAGACGGTTCTGTCATGTGGGTTGAACCCAGGTTCTCTGCAAGAGCAGTCGGTGCTCTTAACCACTAGGCCATCTCTCCAGCCCCAGATTCCCAATTTCAAATGCAATATTAGGATTCATTAGAGAAAATATTCTTTTCTTTTTTAAATTATTTTATTTTTTTATGAGAAAATATTCTTTTCGTAGAAATCACTGAGGATACAAAAAATGTACAAGTAGCATTGTAACCACTTGTGTATATTCATTTTTTTTAAGTAAAAATTCTGTATTCTTTGGAGACCATTTCAAAACTAGATATAGAAGACGGTCTTCATGATGAGGTGTTTGTTGGCAAAATTTGAGCATGCTTCAGGATATTTCTAAGGGTTTGGAAACACTGAGGATAAAGCACATTTTCCCATTCTGGGGTTGTCCCCCACAGCCTTTCAACTTTTTTTTTTTTTTTTTTTCTTTTGAGACAGGGTCTCCCTGTAGCTCTGGCTGTCCTGGAACTCACTCTGTAGACCAGGCTGGCCTCAAACTCACAGAGATCTGCGTGCCTCTGTCTCCCAAGTGCTAGGATTAAAGGCTTGCGCCACCATGCCCGGCATTTATTTATTACATGTCTTAATTATTTTCCCTCCTCCTTATCCTTCTCCTCCTCTTTTCTTCCTCCTTCTTCTCTTAGTGCCTGTGTGTGAATGTGTTTGTGTGCATGCACGCCCATGCATGCGTGTGTGCGCGCGCACGTGTGTGTGTGTGTGTGTGTGTGTGTGTGTGTGTGTGTGTGTGTATCTGGGCCCTTCATCCCACAGCACACACGTGGAGGCCTGAGAAAACTTTCAAGTGTAAGAGTCACTCCTCTCCCGCTCTTGTAGGGTCTGGCTGAGTCTATCAGGCTTCTGTTACAAACACTTCTACTCACTGAATCTCCATTGTAGCACCCACCTACATTTTGACAGTCTATTTTTGGTAGACTTGCCTGCATTTAGATATCCTAATTCTGTGAAGTCTTTCACAGCTCTAAAGTGCATTGACATGTCAATAAGATATGTTTGAGAAAGTAATTAAAGACATTTCAGCAAAGCAAAACCAACCACCTGTTAGGAGACTAAGGTTTCTTTTCCCTGTATGTCTGGTTCCCTCAGTCTTCTTCTCTTGTCCTACCAAAATGTGGCTCAAGATCTCATGGCTCGATTTTCTCCTTTCCCTTCAGAGGATCCAGTACCAGAAATTGCTCCTCTCTCTGATGATGGCGAGCCTTTTTTTTCCAGAATTAGACTTTCAATAATTTTATTTGACAGATGCTTTTACTTTCATCAAATTAAACCAGATATTAGACATATTACTAGAAACCTGGTCTCTTTCTATATGGAAAGATTAACAACAAATCCTTCTTTTCTAAGTTCTGTTTTATTCCTCCAAATCCTTCTTTCTTGTGACACAGACCATTTTTTTCTTATCTGTAGTGACTTGGACATGAGAGACTGAAATGTTTTGAATCTGGCCATGTGTGTGACGCAGGCAGCCAGACTTTGAAGACATAAATTTGATGTCATCCAGAGAGCCAAGGCATTGTGTTGTACAGAACAAACTCAAACACTAGCAGCAGATAGAGTCCTTTAGTGACAGTGATGGTGTGAAACAAAATAAGATGGTGGCTCCATAGTTCTGTTTTAAGCAACAAAGGAAGGGGGTATGTAAACTGTATGAGACTAACACTGTCTCTTCCAGCTCGTGGATGACGGGAGCTCTGTCAGCATTCACATGTTTAGCTTCATTTCTTTCATGTTTTTAGATCAGGTTCATTAAAGTTCCTAGTACCAGTGTTGTTCATCGTCCCTGAAAGTACAGAACCGACAGATATACCTTGTTTCTAGCTTGTCTCTCGTAAGTCTCCTGACTGATGTGCTGATCCCATATGAATATTTCTCACAAAGCAGCTCAGTGCCTCACTGTTTCTTCTCTGTATAATTTCTCTTACTAAAAGACAAAGCAACCTGTTTTTTCTTTTTTTTTGATCTTTTTTTTGGAGACAGGGTCTCCCTTTAGCCCTGGCTTTCCTGGAACTCACTCTGCAGACCAGGCTGGCCTTGAACTCACAAAGATCCACCTGCCTCTGCCTCCTTAGTGCTAGGATTAAAGGCGTGCACCACCATGCCTGCTTTTTTTTTTACCTGTTTTTTCAAGTACGGCACTGCTCCTGGTAGTTTTTCCCTGAACATTTCTGAAAAAATATGTATGATCATGCATTCTGCCATAACTGTCCTGCATCTTTCTTTCAAGTCTTTTTTATGCTTAGAAATTCACATTTCCCCCATTCATTTTATATTACTCTAAAATATGGATTTTCACGCATATACAGTAAATAGAGAGTCTGAAAATAAGTGGTGGGTGGTTTCTAGAGCCCCTTGAGTGATTTATACTGTAACAACATAGTTGCTTTCAGATAAACAGAAATATAAGAGTAATGTTGCTCAGCTTGCCTTTCATCTGGGGGGATTTGGTGTTAGCATCCACAAATGAGGGACACGATAGTTTGTTTGCTTTTCTGGGACTGTGTTACTCCACTTAGCATAATGGCTTTGAGCTCCATCCATTTACCTGCAAAGTTCATAATGTCATCTTTCTTTACCGCTGAATAGTACTCCATTGTGTAGATGTACACATTTTTTGTCATCACTTGTCTGTTGAGGGGTATTTGGGTTGGTTCCAGCTCTTCACTATTGTGAAGAGAGTTGCAATAAACATGGATGTGCATGTATCTTTATGGTAGGATGAGTTTTTATGATAGGGGTGAGAGCTAGGGTGGCCTAAACAAGACCTGTATGATGATAAGACCACTCGTTTTCCTTTAACTGCCATCGACCATACTGATGTACTGGGTTCTTCCTCCTTCCTTCTAGTTTAGAATTTATCACAAAAAGAATCTTAGTGATTAATTCTTCTGTAATATGCTTCTTTTGCTCAATGTTCTATACCTGAGAGTGATCTCCAATAATAACACGCAGTTAACATCACTGCTAACCCACTTCTCCCAGAGGCTGCAATTAGTTTAACGATCCTATAGCTAATGGAAATTAGAGTTTGCCTTGCCTTCCTGCTCCCTTTCTGTGTACTTCTTTTTCTTTCTCTCTCTCTCTTTGTTTTATGTTTTAGTAATAGCCGACCTAAATATAGTTGTATATCTCTCCAAGTACTCACCTGCAGAATTTCTCCCAGACATATACTGCCTCGTTGTTAGGTATACACACTTAGGTTTACTATATAAGGGAATCAAAATATTAAAAAGTGATGGAATAAGTCAGACACGACATGAGACCATTATAATACTCTAGATAATAGATAATGGGTTGGATTACAGGGCTAATATTATAGTAGTGAGAAGTGATATTTGAAATGAGTTTTGAAACTAGAAAGACAGCAGCAATCAATAATGATCTTAAGTCTTTGAGTAAAGTATGTGGTTAATCAAACTATGTACAGGATGAAGAAGAAAAAACAAATGAAGCTATCTTCCACTCTTGCTTGGGTTAAACTTTTTTTATTTTTTGAGACAAGGTATTTCTACATAGGCCTGGCTGGCCCAGAAATCACTTGTGTATCCCAGGCTAGGTTTTAGCTTGTAGCAATATTACTTTCTCAGTAATGATTACAGGAGGCCTTTACATGAAATTATTAATGGTAGAAATGCTTCAGAAGTTTGATATTAAGTGTGCTATTATAAGGCTAACATAACATAATTATAATGCCTTTACCTTTTGCTTTCTTCTTTCCTGCTTTATTAGAATCCTGCTCCTAAAAAAAATAGGATAAACATGTAGTAGTCAGAGAAATAATTTCTAAGACGACTGCCATTTTGCTTAAAGATTTGAAATTAACATCTGAAAATTTATCCATCATATTTTTTCTGAAAATACTAAATGTTCTTAAAGCACTTGAGTATAAATATTTCACAAACATTTCATTGGAAATCCAAGATGCAATGAAAATTATACTAATAATTATTTAGTACAAAATAAATCCAATTATAACCCAAGATAGGTAAAGAAGAAACACTATACTAGAAAGGCTGTGTTACTTACTCTCATCTGACAACTCTATCTTCTTTTGTTTTCTTTATATTTCAACATTCTGGTGATATCAGAATATCAACGGGGAACAGACAAAAGGTCAAATCTAAGTACAGCATGATTTTTTCCCTGGCCTTGGGTCTTCATTTCTGAAGATTCCTGAATCACATAAAACTCATTAAATAAATCTACTATACCTCTCTACTCATAATGTCTATAGTCACAGCGTTATGCTAAGAAAGGGTATCATCTTTTTCTGCCTATATACTAAAAAAAAAGGAATTTATTTTTCACAAGTCTGTAGACCAAAATTAAAGGCCCCAGATACAGTACCCAACTGGTGGTACATTTTCTGGTGTGCAGGTTAGGATTTCACAGTGTGAAAGGGTGTGCTAGCTCCCTTCAGTATCTTTAGAAGGGCACAGGTTACAGTCCTGAAGCTCTGCTCTTGATGGCATTCCCTGCCAAAGACCCTACACCTCCTAATACCACTGCAGCTAGTATGGCAACTTACAAACTTTGGAGAAACATAAATATTCAAGATAACACTCATATACATGAAAACCAAAATAAATAAAAAGAATACAAATGTCTCCCAAAAAGTAGTTGTACAATATAAATAAAATAGGTGTCCAAAAGATATTTTCAGCTAACCATGTCAGATACTTGTATTTCCTAAACCTGGCTTTGTATTGTTAGTTGACTTAGATTTATAAAAAAAATAAGCAATCATGAGAGGATATAGTCCCCAAATACTGGGGAAAACTAGCTCAAACTTTACATCTGACAAAAACAAATCATACAAAAAATTGTGTATCTTCAAACCATCCTACCTGGGTCACATAAAAATTTCTCAGGCAGAAAGGATATAGTGGAAAAAGCTTTAGTTGCCTAAAGCAAAGCACTGACTGTCAGGGATATGACTTCTCTAGCACAGCCCAATCTACTGTCCACATTCCATTCTTCCAGTTCATGAATTTATAGACATATCATCTGTGAACACTACTTTTAATTGTAATTACTATGCTATTTTTGAAAATTTTTTTGTCTTTTTGAGACAGAGTCTCCCTTTAGTCCCAGCTGACTTGGAGCTCACTGTGTACACCAGGCTGGCCTTGAACTCACAGAGATCCACCTGGCTCTGCCTCCCAAGTGTTAGGATTAAAGGCATGTGCCACCATGCCCGGCTGGAAAACTGATTTTTAAAGAAACAGGCTACAACCATCTTCATTCAGGGGAAATTTACATGAGCAGCTTTGATACCATTATGGCTGTACTAAGTAAAGATCAGGAGGTCATAACCTATTCATAGTACTCTACAAGTCACTCATTGTGGATAGCACAAAACAGATTGATGTTCTTTATTCCTTCTAAAAAGTGACATGAGTTAAGTTAAGGATAGAAGGGAAAGAAGGAGAGAGAAAAATTACAACAGGGGAGAAGGAAAACACACCAAGTACAGCTATGCACATGGGAAAACATGCCGAGTACAGATATGCACATGGGGAAACATGCTGAGTACAGATATGCACATGGGAAAACACGCTGACTACAAATATACACATGGGATTTCTGCCTCTTCATATTCTAAGAGGAAAAGTTAAAAATTCTAAAGGAACACTTCTCTTAAAATTAAAAAAATTAAAAGTTGACAAATAAATGTTAAAAACAACACAAACTTGTTAAATGTATATGGCAGTATACAGGCTATTTAAACTATATCAGGAATTAAATACTGTGGCCATCATACAAATGCCTTACATTACCAGTCTTAAATTGTTCCTTTTGTTTGGTTTTGCTTTCCTTTTTAGTTTCTGAGTAGCTTATTTTCCTAGGGTCCTGGTGCCATGCAAAACAAACTGGTTCAAAATGTTAAGATTTTATAATTTTTAAAAGTTTGGTTGAAATTGAAAAATATAAAGAAAATAACTATTATTTAGAAAATAACATTCTGTGATTTGTGTTATAGTGAAATGAATATTGGCTTAAAACATCAAAATGTAACATTACTAGCTGATGGAGTAGTTAAGATTCAAGACAGTATCTAGCCTAGAAAAAGTACTTACATTGGCTTTCCACAAAACTGAAGCAGATTGTCCTGATGTGTCAGGAATACTAATGATAAATGTTAAGAGTGTGTGGCTATAAAACATTTAAAGAGGTCTTACAACCATTACTACTCAAACTTTTTAGAAGGATACAGAGGGAAATACCCCAAAGTTCTTCTATGAAGCCAGCATCACTCTAATACCAAAACAGGGCAAAGACACAAACAAGAAAGAAAACTATAGAGCCATCTCATTAATGAACACAGATGAAAAAATTCTCAACGAAATACTTGCAAATTGCATACGACCCACATCAAAAAAGATCACCATCATGACCAAGTTGGATTCATACCAGAGATGCAGGGATGGTTCACATAGTAACATAAATATTCATAACACACTAAATGAGTGAAAGACAAAAACCACATGATCATCTCAATCGATGGAGAAAAAGCTTTCAACAAAATCCAGCATCCCTTCATGCTTTAGTATGAAATCATGAAAGAATAATTTTTAAAATCAGGGCAGAAATTAATAGAAATTAAAAATATAAAGAACCAATGAAAAGTTAGTTCTTTGAAAAGATGAGACAAGACCGTTACATGCTTAGCTAACCTAACCAAAACAGAAAACATAAATAAAAAACCCAGAGATAATAGGGAACCATTAAAACACATACCAATACAATTCAGAAAATCATTAGGGTATATCTTTAAAACTGTTATTCCACTACACTGGAAAATCTAAAAGAAATGGATCAATTTCTAAACATATCAAAATCGAAGCAAGATGAGATAAACGATTGAACAAATCTGTAACAAGAAAAGAGATTTAAGTAGCTAGTGCAATTAATAATAATAATCTCCCAACGAAAAAAGTCCAGGTGTAGATGAATTCCTTGTGAAGTCTATCAGACCTTTAATGAACATCAATCTTTTTCAAAATATTCCATCAAATAGAAAATGAAGGAATGCTTCTGAACTCTTTTAGACAACTAGTACTGGAAGTGGGGTGTGGTGGCACATGCCTGTAATCGCAGCACTCGGGAGGCAGAGGGAGGAGAATCTTTGTGAGTTCAAGGCCAGCCTGGTCTACAGAGTGAGTTCCAGGCCAGCTGGGACTAAAGAGAGACCCTGTCTCAAAAAAGACCAAAAAAAAAAAAAAAAAAAAAGACTAGATTAACCAAGACGAGATAAAGACACACACAAAAAGATAATCCCCCTAAAAAAAGAAAAAGAAAAACAGGGAATAAAACTAAAGACAAATCCCCTAAAGAACATAATTTTTAATAAAACACTTTAAAATTGAATTTAAGAATATCAAAAATATCATATACCTAGATCCTGTTGACTCCATTCCAGTGATGCAGGGATAGGTCAACATATGTAATTCAGCAAGGACAGAAATTACATTATCATCCCAACAGATTAAAAATTTTGTGACAAAATCCACTTTATGATAAAAGCCCTGAGGAGACCAGAAATTGAAGGAACAGGTTCCAACATAATAAAACCTAAACAAAACAAACCTACAGTGGACATTATGATAAATGGGAAAAAAATTCAAAGCATTTCCACCAAGACTAAGAACAAGACAAGGCTGTCTACTCTCTCTACTCTTCTTCAGTATAATGCTTGGTCTTTGTCACCAGAAAAATTATTTGGCCTCATGAACATTTTCAGCTAAGTAGTGGGATACAAAACAACAGATAGGGCTGAGAGATGGCTCAGCAATCAAGAGCCCTGGCTGCTCTTCTAGTGGACCTTGGTTTGATTCCCAGCACCCACATAGTGGCTAGCAACCATCCTTCGGTCCAGTTCCAAGGGATCTGGCCTTTGCATGGCACAAGTGCACTTACATATATGTAGGCAAAATACTCATACACATAAAATAAAAATAAATAAATAAAAATTTAAAACCATACAATAACCAGTAGCTTCTCTATATACCAATAATAAACTTGCCCAGAAAGAAACCAGGGGAAAAATCCCATTTACATAGCTTCAACAAACAAAACAAAACAAACAAGCTATGAGTAAACTAAACAAGGAAGTCAAGTCTCTACAACAAAAAATTAAAACAGTGAAGACAGAAATTGAAGACACCAGAAGATGGAAAGACCTCCCTGCATCATGGATCCAAAGAACTAACCTTGTGAAATGGCAATCTTATCAAAAGCAATCTACAGATTCAATGAAATCCCAATCTGTCCTAACAGTTAGCTTTACTTGTGAACCTGACATAGCCTAGAGTTATCTGAGAGGAAACCTTTGGTTGGGGAGTTCCCTAGATCAGACTGGACTGCAGGCATATCTGTGGGGGATTTTCTTATTAAGTGATGCAGCAGGTTCCAGGCAATCCTGGATCCTGGGCTATGTCGAAAGCTAGCTAATGAGGAGTCTGTGGGTGAGTGGGCCAACAAGCAGCATTCCATGGTTTCTACCTCACATTCCTGACTTGATTTCCACCCAGACTTCTTTCAATGATAGACTGTGACCTGAACATGTAACCAAGCCAAATAAACTCATAAACCCTTTCCTCCCTAAATTGCTTTTGGATCAAAGGAACAGAATGAAACTAGGAAGTCACCATAATGCCATTCGTCACAGAAATAGGAAAAAAAAATCTTAAAATTTGAATGTAACCCTTGATAGGCAAGTAATCCTGAGCAAAAAGAATCATGCTGGAGGCATCGCCATACTTGACTACAAGTTATACAATGAAATCAGAGAAGTAGATCAATAGAATAGAAGGCAAAATTGATGTTGCTTGGGTTTGGCTCTCACCTTTTTTAAAGAATTCCTGCCTTTTTTTTCCCTTGTTCTTATAAATTGCTTGTTCTTGGAACAAGCAAACAAACAAAACAGAAGACACAAATATAAACTCATATAGATATAGCCATCTGAGTTTTCTAAGGAGATAGATATTTACTGAACCATCATCTTAATGACAACTATACTAATAGCATGAAAGTGACAATAATGGGAAAATGGGTAAGTAGGTTGTTGTGCCGTATGTTATAAAAATGTTCGCATCTTGGAAAAAACAATGACTACAGTATAAAAAAGAAAGAGATCCCCTGATATATTTTCCAACATATAGAATACAGGAATTGAGTATAAGTTAAAAAAGAGGGCTGGAGAGATGGCCTAGCGGTTAGGAGCGCCGACGCTCTTGCAGAGGACCCGGGTTTGATCTGCAGCACCCACATAGTGGCCGAGAGCTGTCTGAAACTCCAATTCCAGGAGAACTCCAGTTCCAGGGGAATCCGGCACCCTCTTCTGACCTCCGCGGCTTTGCACGACACGGGTGCACANATACACACACACACACACACACACACACGCATGCACGCACATGCATGCACACAAACACATTCACACACAGGCACTAAGAGAAGAAGGAGGAGGAAAAGAGGAGGAGGAAGATGAGGAGGAGAAAATAATTAAGATTAATAATAAAATGAAAATTATGTAAATTTTTAATGAAGTTACAACTTGGTAGAGATAATGGGACAAGATTTGCCAACATCTTTGTACACTAAATGCATGTCCCACAGACTAAAGGTCTGTATGGACTTTACCCCCAAATTCAAATTTAAGTAAGAATCTTGACTTATTACAAGAGACCATTACCGTAGAAACACCAAGCAATACAAGGACTGCCAGGAAAATCATTGTGATGACTTGAAGGGCACAAAGCACACAAAATCAATCTCTAATACCAGGACAGAAAAGAGATGATAGCAGCATTACACACCCTGGCATTATATGTGTAGTGTGCACCAACCAGGAGCTGCCACAATCTTAGTGAGTACCAGGAAGGATCCGGACATAGAGGGAATAAGAATCAACCACACAGCCAGAGGCCATTTAGAAAGGTAATGAGTGCAGATGTTTGTCAAATCCTTGCTTGTGATGAGACAGGTTTCAAGCCAAGCTTTTTCCATAGAAATATGTAAAATGGAAAAGATATGAAAAGATCAGTAAAGATATGAAAAGAAAGAAGTGAAAAGAATGAAAATAAAGATGTTTACATTTTTGTCACAGAGCATGATGGTGCACACCTGTAATCTTAGCACTTGGGAGGCTGAGGCAGGTGGATGTCTATGAGATCCAGGCTAACCTGCTCTACATATCAAGTTTCAGACCAGTTGTGGCTACAGGGAGACCCTGTGTCAAAACAATTTTTTATGACTTTTCTCTTGCTTACCTATACGATTTCCATGCTCATAAGCTGTTTGGACAAGTTGGAGATGTCCAGCACCAGACTTCCTGATGCACTACTCCTTTCAAGGTATCAGAAATTATAAACTTCTGGCATGCACACCTTCATGTCTTCTTCAGGGNCTTCACTCTAATACCAAAACCAGGCAAAGATACAGCCAAAAAAGAAAACTATAGACTCATTTCATTAATGAACATAGATGCAAAAATTCTCAACAAAACATTTGCATGACCAAGCTGAATTGTTATAGTCTTTCAATCCTATCTTATTTCATTTTTTTCCCTATAGCATTATTTAGAACTGTGTTTTCAATAATCCTACCTCTGATTCATAAATCTCAACTGGGCAACATTTCATTATCTAGCTTGTTATCATCCCAAATAGATTTTTGAATGGTGCCTTGGAAACCCCTCTTTTTTAATGCCATTTAAAAATTTATATTTTTAAAATGATATACATGAATACAACTTAACTTGATCATATCCCATCCCTGACTCCATTCCCATTCCCTCTATTCTCCTAAACTTGTCTCTCGCTCAACTTTTTTTAAATTTTTAATTAATGAATTTTTCAGCCCACTGAGTCCAATTATCATTTTCCATATACTCATGGGTGTGGGGTCATCCACTGCAGCATGGTCAGCCTTCCAGTGGTCACCTCCTACACCCAAATGATTGACTTCCCCCCCCCCAGCAGCCATCAACTAGCAACAACTCCTTAGATGGGGTGGGGCTTCACAAGTTCTTCCCTTCTCCAGTTTTAACTGACGTGATCTCGTGCAGGTTTCCCACAGGTAAACACTTAAGATTTTTCTTGATACCCATTCCATCTATCAAAATAGCTGATTTGGAGCAGTACCACATGATGGATAACGTGTAATCAATGTAGAAAGGGCCTCTGTTTCTTAATCATGGCCCATTAGGGGTGTGGTGGTTTGAATGAGAATGTCCCCCATAGGCTTCACGTATTCAGATATTTTGTCCCCAGTTGGTGGCACTGTTTGGGGAGGTCTTAGAAAGTGTGGCCATGCTGGAGGAAGTATGTCACTGGGGGCAAGCTTAGTGAGTTTATTGAGTCTTGATAGTCTCCAGTTGCTCTCTATCTTGGCTTTCTGTGCTCGTTGGAAGGTGTGAAACCTCAGCTTTCTGCTCTAGCTCCTGCCACCATGCCTCCCACCACAATGGACTCTAATTCCCTGGAACTGTCAATCATAAACTCAAATAAACTCTTCCTTTTATAAGTTCCCTTGGTCATGGTGGTTTTATCACAGCAACAGAAAAGTGACTAATTCAAGGGGCTAAGAAGTAGCAGCATAGTGTACAGAGAAGGCTGTGAGAAGTCATATGTTACACATACATTTTAAGAACTTACCTAATTAATTAAATGAGAAATATAAAGAAAATAGAAGAGGAACAATTTTGATCCCCCAAATATGTCATAAATAATTCACTTCACTACAAAAAAAATGACAGGAACAGAAAACTNTTAAATGCTGAACCATCTCCCCAGCACCATGTTGTTCTGAAATGGATCATACTATGTTACCCAGGCTGGCCCCAAACCCTTGTATATGGCCATTTCTTACCTCCCCCTCTCAAGTAACTGGGGGACTATAGCTGTCTAATCATTGCACAGAACTACTTTTTAGTTGGAAGGGACATAAGGACCCGTGCAGCCAGGGGCTGCAGGGGGTGTTGTGTGGGTAAGATGTTTTGAAACGGATAATAATACGTTGTAAAAACTATGTGCCGCTCATACCTGTTGTGGGTATTTATTGTGGGTATTTAATTTACGTTTTTTGTCTTTTTGAGACAGGGTCTCCCTGTTGTAGCCTCAGCTGGGCCTGGAAACTCACTCTGTAGACCAGGTCTGCCCTTGTGAGTTCACAAATATCTGCCTGCCTCTGCCTCCCAACTGATCAGATAAAAGCGTGCAACCTACCACCGCTCCCAGCTGATATTTCTTAATATACTTTATCCAAAACTTTAAAGTAGCTCTAGGAAGTATACTTACAACACTGTAACTATGAATATTTAAAATATAATCTATTGTTGTACAGATGACCGTGTTGGTGCCACAGTGTGTGTGTGTAGATGTAAAAAACGATAGCTTTGGAAGTCAGTTCTTGCCTTCCACTTTGTTCTGTGAGGCAGGATCGTTCTTGTTTCTGTTGCTGTCCAGTCACTGCAGGCTAGGTGGACTGGGAACTTTCAGCCAATTCCTCTTTTTATACCTTCTTGTCTCAAAGTGAACAGTGCAAGACACTAAAGATGTGGACATTGCATCTAGCTTTTTATATGGGTTTCTGGGCTGGCTGTAACTCAGGTTTTCAGGCTTAGACATCAAGCATTTTTACCCACTGATACACCTCCCTAGCCCCCAATATAAACATTTTAAAAAATTTTAAAAATAACATTCATTTCTCTCTTTAAAATGTAATCAATACTATATGACTATGTTTCAATTATTTGATAGCTGCATTTATTAATTTTAAAAGAAATCTATGGTGCTAGAATGGTGAAATGCGCTTGCTATTTTCTCAGAACCCAAATGGAGGCTAGTATAGTTTATACTGTCTTGTAACCAGTTTTTGCAGGGTGATTGAAAGCCCTCTTCTGGCCTCAGCCGGGCATTACAAGCACATGCCACCCATTAGTCATCTGTGCTTTCTATACACTGCTTTTTTTTTTTTTTTAATTTTATTTATTTCTGTATGTGTATGAAATGCATGTAGGTTTGTGCACCCGTGTCTTGCAATGCCGCGGAGGTCAGAAGAGGGTGTCGGATTCCCCTGGAACTGGAGTTCTCCTGGAATTGGAGTTTCAGACGGTTCTCGGCCACCATGTGGGTGCTGGGGATCGAACCCGGGTCCTCTGTAAGAGCGGTCGGCGCTCTTAACCGCTAGGCCATCTCTCCAGCCCCTACACTGCTTCTTTTAGCAGAAAGCATGAGGTCAAGCGTTTTCTTTAGAAGCCCATTATCAAGAGAGCAGAGCTGACTCAATGCCAGGATACAGCATGTGTCTCAGAAAGGGAAAGAAAACACAGCTCGTCTTCGTGCTTAACAACATGTGATGAGATGCTCTGGTTATTACTTTGTAGTTTTTCTGCTGATGAAGAAACTTTCCAGTGACCCAAATAATAAAGAAAACAATACATTAGATGCACTCTCTGTCAATTGCTTTTATGTCTTAAAAAAGTTAGGCTGACTACTCTAAAAAAGGGGAATCAACCCGAAGGTCATAGTCATGGATGTTGAATTTGGATGGACCCCCTTTTCAAGGTCCTTTCCTCCTCCTCCTCCTCTTTCTCCTCCTCCTCCTCCTCCTCCTCCTCCTCCTCCTCCTCTTTCTCTACAAGCACTGTGGGATCTCACATTTTGCTTCTACTTTCTATAACCTTTAAAGAATTTTTCACTTCATTTACCAAAAGCTAGAAAACCTATAGCAGGTTACTTAATGTAAACAGTTATCCCAAGTAGAAAAATCAATAAAGATTGTTGGAAATCTTTTCCTGGATGATTTGAGGTCATTGGGTTTATGGACCTGTCATAGTCTACATTATGAATTCAACTTACTCAATGGGACCTGTAGAGGAAAAAATCTTCCCTGCACAACTGAAAGTACTGTGGTTTGGATAGGAAGTGCGTATGGTCCTCCATACAGCAGTGGTCTGAGGCCTGGAGAAGTCGTTGACTCATGAGACTCCAATTTCATCAATGGGTTGATAAGTTCATAAATGAATGGGCTATTAGTGGGTGGGGTGTGGCTGGAGGAAGCAGGTCCCCCTTAGATGTAAGAGAAAAAAAACCCTGAAAGATGCAGGACAGTTATGGCAGAATACATGATCTGGGATGGGGTGGGGGTGGGGGGGAAGGGAAAGGGAAATATGCCTGATCTGAATTGGAAAATGATGTACGAAATGCACAAACCGTCAATAAAATTAAATTTAAAAAAAGAGTGTAAGTACATATCTTATTCTCTCTCTCTTTCATCTCCCCTCCCTTCTCATCATTTCTCTCTCTCCTTCCTAACTACCTGAGATAAGAACCTTTCTTCCAGCCTGATGCACTTCTCCCATCATATTTCTGCCTTGCTGTCTAAAAGCAATGAAGCCACTCAACCATTGACTGAAGCCATGATCCCATATCAGTCTCTCCTCACTTAGGTTGTTTTTCTTGAGTATTTTATCACAACAGTGGAAAGATGACTAACAAAATTGCCCACTAACAAATGAAGTCCAGTCCTAATAATCAATGACCACTAGTCAAAATCAGACTGGAAGGACTGGGGCTGTTAAAAAGGACAGGGATATCTGAGTGCATTCCACTGTGTCACAGAAATCCAGGCCCATTTCTGTTGTTATATCTTTTACTTGTCTTTTTTTAATATATATTTTGTACAAAATTATCAACTCTAGACCCATGTCCCCCACCCTATCCCCTCACTCCACCAGAGCTCATGTATTCTTTCAAACATGCTTTTCATCTCTTTCTCAGTCTTTCTTGATATTCTCCATTTGGAATTTGACTGTTATGAGCAGAAGTTCACTGTTTCAGTCAGTTCTTCCATGCAGTCCTTTCTGTTGTTGTTGTTGTTGTTGTTGTTGTTGTTTCCAATATGCATCACTCCCAACTGCTTTGGACAAAAGCTCAAGGGGCCGTACACAAGAAATACTTACAACTAGGTAATTGGCACTAGCATCCACAGATGAGGGATACCATTTGTCATTTGTTTTTCTGGGACTGTGTTACTTCACTCAGCATGATATCTTCTAGCTCCAGCCATTTTCCTGCAAAGCTCGTGATGTCATCTTTCTTTCCTGCTGCACAGAACTCCATTGTGTAGATGTACCACATTTTTTCTATTCACTCATCAGTTGAGGGGCATTTGGGTTGGTTCCAGCTCCTTGCTATTGTGAAGAGAGCTGAAATAAACATGGCCATGCATGTATCTCTGCAGTGGGGTGAGTCTTGAGGGTACATGCCCAGGAGTGGTATGGCTGGGTCGGGTGGCAAGTTCATTCCAAGTCTTCCAAGGGTTCTCCACACTGCTTTCCATAGTGGCTGTACGAGTTTACATTCCCACCAGCAGTGGATGAGTGTTCCCCTTTCCCCACAACCTCTCCAGCACTTGGTATCATTTGTTTTCTTGATCCTAGCCAGTCTTATTGGAGTAACTTTTTGTCTTTGATCTGACTATACTCTCCAAATTTTATAACACTGAAGTACATTTCTCTCCAGGACTCTAAACTAATTTATTTCTCTCTACTACTCCCCTTGTTGGATGTTTAAGGCCAAACAGTTAGCCCAGATTTAACCAAGGTTTTTCTTTTCTCAAAGGTCATTGGAGGATCTGGTCCTCACAAGCCACTCCCAGGTTTTTCTGGGAGACGAGGTCAATCCCTAGCCTCCCCTTAAATTCACCAGTGTCCCATCCACTCCAAGACAGAATCACGTCTTTGCTATACAAGTCTTCCCTTTCTTGCAACGGACCATGACGAAGTTCCATTAGGCTGGATCTCCAAGACCTCCCGCACAGGAAGCCTGGTGACTAACAACTGCAGAACATTTTAACAGATGCCCCCATGCATCAGCTCCCTGGCACTTCGAGTGACCTACCTGGACACAGAGCAAACTTATCCCTTAAGACCTCTGCCAAATTCGGTAGCGCATTAATATGCACGTCGGTTTAAGCATACCAGAAATACTTAAGTCGTACCACCAGCCTAGATCACTTTTAACTATCTTGATGTAATATTTTTAAGAAAAGCTTGGCACAAAAAGCATTATCCAAAGCAGCCTGGTATAAAAAATACTAAGAAGCATACCATAAAATAAATACTGTAGAAAGACATAATGTCATGACAAACCTATTTTTTCCCCACATTCCTTGATCTTATTTACTCTGAAATATGCATAACATTATCCTCCACTCCATTACTTCCACCAAAATTCCTAACTCTAAATCAATGCTAGTTAGTCCCCTAGAAACCTGTTTTACAGAAATTCACAATATAAAGCACAGTTTTTTTCAGGATCACGATGAACTATACATCAACGTTGCCTCAAATATGACTACTAATAACAAACATAAAGAGTACATTCAATACACAGCGGCAACCCATTCTCCAAATTTTGTTATCCTTGACGTGTACTTCACCTTAGCACTATACCCTTCCTAAGGGTGTGATTCAGGACCGAAACCTGGATTGGGCAGGTTTTAACTTCTGCTGCTCCACTGAAAAATCTGTTGAGACAGAATTGTACGAGTCGGTACAGCTTATGATATTATGAACTTTATAGTAACATTAAGATAGATCCCACTGCCTCAAAACCACCGTCTGTTTTTTGTTCGCATTTTTTGCTTGGTTCTACTTTTTTTGTTTTGTCTTTTGTTTCTGCAGACTGGAGGCTCTCCCTGTAGTCCACGCATCGCCCTGTGGACCTGGCTATGTTAGAACCCAGAAGTCCCACAGAGACCACCTTCATCTCTTGCCCTCCCCACCGATTGCTGTATAACCTAAAGGTGTACACACTCCATCCAGGCCAAAACCACATATTTTATGAGCAGGCCACTGACCTCCTGAGGCTTCCTTTCATTGGAGAATCACTGGGAACTCTATTTATTCCTGCACTTGGCAGAGTTCTTTATCCTCAGATTCATTCACATGTTCTCTGACAGTGGACAGGGTGGAGCCTCTATATTTATTGATTTGAATGTCAGGTTCAAACCAGGCTTCCTGTATTGCCTGTTAAAATATTCCACTTGGATGACAGTAGATTCTAGGTTTGGCCGAAAGAGAGCGAGGAATGCCACAGCACCCCTGGATGTATTCGACATATGTATGTGATTGAGTTGTCAATGTGCTCCAGTGGCCTCTGCGACTTGACATGGCTTAGTCTGCAATCGTAGATCATTTTCCTGTAAATCCTTTGGAAACTAGGAGTGTAGGCCATTGCTTGAAAAAGCCAATCACGGAACGGAGTTCGGAGAGACCATGTATCTCCTGCCTGCTTCCCAGTTGATCTTTGCTCCTTGTGTTACTGTGTTGTGAACAGCCTCCTCCACATGTTCCAGCTGTCATGAATTAAGCTTCCAGGCCAAGAAGGAATGAGCCCTGAAATCCATGAGCTAAAATAAATCTGTCTCCCCTTACCTTTCGCTGTACATCATTATCTGTTACTGAAATACAGAGTAATAATGCACTATGCTGCAAAGAAGTTTTAGGGAATAAGCCTTTGCAGCCAGTGGGTAACAATCCTTTTCTCTCTTCTGTTTAATACAGTGCATGTCAAGACAAAAGTGGTCAACTATGCCAATTTGCCTGATCATGTTGTATACATTCTAGATGCAGTTTAAATTGTCATGTAGTGCTTGTCGATTTTCTATCTTCATGAGAAAACAAGCGCAGCCTTTATCTACTTTTGCACATTGAATAAATAGTCTTCCATTCAGAAATCACAAACATTTGATGTTTTTAATCAGCTGGTTAGAGCACATGTTATGTTTTTATACGTATATTTCATTGCCGACTACAATTGTTTTGTTTTTGTTTTGGTTTTTTGAATTCAAAAAAACAAAACAAAAACAAAAACAAACTGTAGTCAGCAATGAAATATACTTCAAAAACATAAACATGTGTTCTAACAGCTGTTAAGACAATCTAATGTTTGTTTCTGATGGAAGACATTTAATCCAATGTGCAAAAAATAAAAGGCTGCTGCTGTCTTTTCTCTTGAAATAGAAAAGACCAGCACTACCATGTACACATTTAAAACTGCTATCTAAACTGTATACAAACAGAAGGACAAATGGCTTAGATTACCTTTTGTTTGACATGCACTGTATGTAAACAGAAGAGAGAAAAAGGATCTGTTACCCACTGGTCTCTGCCATATCATTCCCCTAACAACCCTCTTTGCACATAGTGCATTACTTACCTCTGTATTTCAGTAACAGAATGTGTACAGAACAAGGTAAGGGAAGACAGATTTATTTTAGCTCATGGATTCCAGGGCTCATTCCTTCTTGGCCTGGAAGCTCAATTCATGACAGCTGGAACACGTGGAGGAGGCTGTTCACATCACAGTACACCAGGAAGCAAAGATCCAGACTGGAAGCAGGCAGAGATACTGTCTCTAAGAACCCATTCCCAGTGATCTGCTTTTCAAGCAAGGCCCTACATCCTAGTTTCCAAAGGCTCACAAAATGATGCTACCATCTGCAGACTAAGCATTCAAGTCCAGAGCCCACTGGAGACATTACACTCAATCACATCACATATTCCGAATCCTCCAGGGGCACCTGTGGCATTCCCTCCTCCTTTCAGCCAACCTGAATCTACTTCCCAAAGTGGAATATTTTAACAGGCAACACAGGAAGCCTGGTTTGAACCTGACATTCAAAGCAATAAATATAGAGGCTCCACCCTGTCCACTGTCAGAGAACATGTGAATGAACCTGAGGACAAAGAACTCTGCCAAGTGCAGGAATAAACAGAGCTCCCAGTGATTCTCCAATGAAAAAGCCCTCAGAATCTGGCCTCCCTCAAAAATGGTGGTTTTAGCCTGGCATGGTGTGTGTACACCTTTAGGTTACAGCACTGTGGGAGGGCAGAGATGAAGGTGGGTCTCTGTGGGAACTTCCTGGGTTCTACATAGCCAGCCACAGGGCGATGCTGTGGACTACAGGGAGAGCCTCCAGTCTGCAAAAAACAAAACACAAACAAAAAAACGTAGAACCAACAAAAAATGACAAAAGAACAGAGGTGGTTTTGAGCAGTGGTCTATCTTATGTTACTATAAAGTTCATAATATCATAACTGTCACCCTCTACAATTCTGTCATCACAGATTTTTCAGTGGTAGCAGCAAAGTTAAAACTCCAATCCAGTTTCGTCCTGAATCACACCTTAGGAAGGGTATATGCTAAGGTGAAGTTAACACAGTCAGAGAAACAAATGGAGAATGGTATCCGCTCTCCTTTGATATGACTGGCATGAAATGTTACCTAGTAAGGTCAAATTTGAGGCAACGTTGATTGTTATAGTTCATCAGTGATCTGAAAACAAACTGTGTCTTTAATTGTTGAATTCCTGTAAAACAGGTTCTTAGGACTAACTACGCATTTGATTTAGAGTTAGGAATTTTGGTGAAGTAATGGCTGGAGGATATGTTATCGCATATTTTAGAGTAATATAAGATCAAAGGAATGTGGAGGAAAAAACTAGGTTTGTATGACATTATGTCTTCTACAGTATTTATTTTAATGGAGTTTGCTTCTAGTATTTTATATACAAGGCTGTTTGAATGCTTTTGTGCCAAGCTTTTCTTTAAAATATTACACAAGTAGTTAAAAAGTGATAGGCTGGTGGTAACTTACTTAAGTATTTCTGGATGCTTAAAACCACTCATATTAATGCCGCTACCAATTTGCGCAAAGGGTCTTACAGGGATAACGTTTGCTTCTTTGTCCAGAGGTCACTGAAGTCCAGGGAGCATCATGCATGGGGCATCCCTGTAAAATGTCTCTGCATTTGGTAGTCACCAGGTATTCCTGTGCGGGAGTCTTGGAGATCCAGCCTAATGGAACTTCTGCAGTCATGAGTCGCGTTCAAAAAGGGAAGCTTGTCATAGCAGACTGACTTCTGTCTTCGGGTGGATGGGAACTGGGTTTGAATTTAAGGGGAGCGCTAGGGATCCTCTCCTCCCACAAAAACCTGGAGTGACGCTTTGTGAGGACCAGATCCTCCAACTGACCTTTGAGAAAACGAAAAACCCTTGGTTAATCTGGGCTAACTGTTTGGCCTTAAACATCCAACAAGGGGAGTAGTAGAGAGAAATAAATTAGTTTAGAGTCCTGGAGAGAAATGTACTTCAGTGTTATAAAATTTGGAGAGTATAGTCAGATCAAAGACAAAAAGTNTGAGACAGGGTCCTTCTTTAGCCCCCACCAGATGGCATTTTTTTTAAAATTTTTATTTAAATTTTTTTTTTTTTTTTTTTTTTTTTTTTTTTTTTTTTTTTTTGTGTATGTGTGTTTGTGCATGGTGTTGGCAATGTGCCTTGGAGGTCAGAAGAGGGCGTTGGATTCCCCGGAACTGGAGTTGCCCCCTGGATTGGAGTGTTACCGATGGTTTCATTTGCCAGTGTTGGTGCTGGGGCGAACCCGGGTCTCCTCGCAAGAGCAGTCGGAGTGCTCCTTAACCACTAGGCTATCTCTCTAAAAGAGCCCAACCCCCAACTAATACATTTAATGTTAATGTGTAGCCTGCATGCCCACACTTGTTTCACGTGCACCCTGGTTGTGCAAATGGCCTGCGATGCCGATATGGATGTTTGACAATCCCTCTGAAAACCTGGAGGTTAACGATGTTGTTTAGATTTGGCCATGTGGGGAGTGCTGCGAACTGGGGACCTGGGACCAGAGGAGCCCAAGAGCAAGCCAAGTGCTCTCTTATCTGTATGAGCCCATCTCTCCACCCATTATGATTAGTTTGGTCTTTTTGGAGGCATGAAGTTCTCTCTCTCCCTTTAGTCCCAACTGGACTAGAAAATCTTCACGCTCGGTAGACCAGGCTGCCTTTGAACTCAGAAAGATCCCCTAATCTCTGCCTCCCTAGAGTACTGGGATTAAGGGTGTGGCAGCACTCCCCCCCCCCCCTTTTTTAGTTTTTTAAATTGAGTGTGTGTTTGGCCTAGTGTGTGTGTGTGTGTGGTGTCACCTTTTCTGTCTCCCAATCCAGGCATTGAGATTTCCAGCCTGGAGGCAGCGTTAACAGGGGATGTAAGCACCGTAATATGGGTGGTTGGGAACTGAACGTGAAGGTCTTCTACAAGCGTAACATGCGCTTAAACCATGGGAGCCATACTCTTTAGCTGCCCCCCCCGTCCTCTCTCTAAAATGGTCTTGTCAATTGAAAACAAGATGTTACTATTAGAGTCCTACCTTAAACTTAGAGTCGCTTATGCTTTATCATCTTTTATTTTTTTTTTGTCCTTTTTGAGACAGGGTCTTCCCCTGTAGCCCAGCTGCCCTAAAACTCACTATGGTAGACCAGGCTGGCCTTGAAATTCACAGAGATCTGCCTGCCTCGAGCCTCCTGAGTGCTGGGATTTAAAGGGTGTGGGCTACCATGCCACCCAGCTTGAAGATGGTGTCGTAATCACAATGTGGGTGCTAGGAATTGGAACCGGTGGGTCCCCTCTTAGCAAAAAACAGGTTGGAGCTCTTAACCCCTGAGCCATCTCTCCAGCCCCAAGACTAGGTCCCCAAAGACCTATAGCTAGACACTTTTGAGTTTGAAAACTTAAGAATAAAGTAATCAGGAAGGTGAAAGTCCTGTGCACAAAAACTTAAACAAACCCCAAACCCAAACTAAAAAGCACCAAGAAAGCAAAGCCTTGGTAAAGGAGGGTCCTTGCTGTGGTCAGAGGTGTGCTCTCCACACACGTATGTGCTGTATGGTGAATGGGCTGGGTCTTGGGTTGTGGGGTTTCCCTCTAGGGTGTTGTGACAAGCCATTTGGATAACTAATATAAATAACAGGTTTATTCAATAATAGTAGATGTCTATAATAATATAATAATATCAGTATCTGAAGGAATAACTAAACATTAATGCTCAAGGGTAAAGCTCTACTAGATGCACGGGGATTTAGGGTTTTGCCGGCTCTGTTTATGCAAGTGTTGCACCCACCTGACGGTGTTTGTCCTGATTCTCACGCACAATCTGACCTGCGTCACACATCCAGCCAAGAAGTATAGGTGGTAATGCTGGAGCAGATGAGAAAGGGTTTATACACCACGTAAAAAAGTAATGACTTTTGCCTGGACCACATAAGCAGACAACTCGAGTGGTTTTTTTTACAAATATTATGTTTTTTTATAGTGCCTATGTTTGTCAAAGATTTATTATTTTTAATGTGTATGGATGCTGTTGTTTTGAAAATTTATAAATTTTTGTATGTATAATGAATGTACTGTCTGCAATTAGGTTTGGGCACAAGAGGGCATGTCATGCGGTGCTGCGGAGGTTCAGAAGAGGGCGTGTCGGATTCCCCCGGAACTGGAGTTCTCCTGGAACAGGGAGTTTACAGATGGTTCTCAGCCTCAAGGGTGGGTGCTGGGGATTGAACCTGGGTCCTCTGCAATAGCAGTCGGTGTTCTTAACTGCTAGGTCATCTCTCCAGCCCTGTGTATGAGTGGTTTTTTACACATGTGCATGTTAAGTGCAGCATATGCATGTAGTGCCCATGGGGACCAACGAGAGGGCATCAGATTCTCTGAAATTGGAGTTAGAGATGGTTGCTAGCCACCATGTGGTGATGGGAACTGAACTGAAGTCCTCTGGAAGAAAGCAAGCATTCTTAACTGTCAGGCCATGTCCCCGATAGAAGTTATTTTCTTTTTGTGTTTTGTTTATTTTTTGGTCCCTTTTCAAGACAAGGTTTCCTGTAGCCCCAGCTGTCTCTGGAACTCACTCTGTCGACCAGGCTGGCCTGAAATCACAAAGACCGCCATGCCTCTGCCTCCCAAGTGCTAGGATTATTGAAAGGCGGGGCCACCAGGCCTGTGCAGAAGTATTTTCATTTTTAGTGTGTGTGGTGTGTGTGTGTGTGTGTGTGTGGTGTGATGGGTGGTATGCATATGTGATATGTACAGGGATTGGTTTTTCTCTTGCTAAAACCATTTTTTGCTACGGGGGAGTGAACTCAGGGTCAGAGGCATTGGTGAACAAGCAAGTATGGGAGCCATCTCACTTCCCTCCAGTAGTTTTCAAAAAGAATTTATTGTGTTATTATTTATTATGGATCCTGTGTTGAGACAGGGTTCCTCCTTTAGTCCCAGCTGGCCAGAAGCCCTCCTTGGGGGACGCTGTCCTGCCCTCTTGCTCCTGAAATGCGGAGATTAAAGGTAGTGTGCCACCACACCCAGCTCATAAAATATTTGTTTTTAGGGGAGCGGGAGAGAGGTTCAAGGGTTAAGAAGTTGCTCTTGGGCGGAATGGTGCACACTGTAATCCTAGCACTTGGAGGCAGAGGCACGTCAGATTTTTGGGAGTTCAGGCCGCCTGGTCTACAGAGTGAGTTCCATGGGACGGACAGCGGGACGCTCAAAAAGACCAAAAAAAAAAAAAAAAAAAAGAAAAGAAAAAGAGTTGCTCTTGCAGAGAACTCAAGATTAATTCCAGCACCACATGGCAGCTAAGGACTGTCGTTAACCTACCAGTTCCAGGGACTTTCCAACCCCCTCTTCTGAACCCCGTGGGATTGCTTACATCAGGTGACACCGAACCTACCATGCAGACAGTAAACTCATACACATAAAAAAATATAAATAAAAATATTTTTTTAAAAAAAGAACCTAGTCTCCTCTTTAACCATAATTAGTTGTCCTATATTTAAAAAAATGTTATTGTTGGTGCTGGAGAGGTGGCCTAGCATTAAGAGCACGGACTGCTCTTGCAGAGGACCCGGTTCAATCCCCAGCCACCACACATGGTGGCTGAGAACTGTCTTTACTCCAGTTCTAGGGGAATCCAACAGCTCTCTGACCGCCGTGGCATTGCAACGACACAGGTGCACAAACCAAAGGGCAGACAATACATTCATACACATAAAGTAAATAAATAAATAAAATTTTTAAAAATGTAGTTGTTATAAATTGGATTGTTTTCTTTGTTTTTTTCTTATTGTTCTTGCTAGTGTATAAAAACACTATGAGGAGCTGGGGAGATGACTCCACAGGTAAAGTGCTTGCCTGCAAGCATGAAGATCTGAGTTCAAATCCCCATAACCGAAGTAAACCTGGGATTAAAGGCGTGGGTCACCAGGCCCGGCTATTTAATCATTTTTATTTATGTGTATATGTGCATGTCAGTGTGAATGTGTGCCATGTGTGAGTGCCTACAGAAGCCAGAAGAGTCTCCCTGGAGCTGGAGTTACAAGTTGTAGGTTGCTGGATGTGGGATGAGGAATTGCCAGTCAGACTGGATATTTGATAAGAGAAGGGATCTGAGGGCAACAGGAGCTGAGTGGACGTGTGGGCACTGGATGAGGAATCTAACTCGGGCCCTCCACAAAAGCAGTGCATGCTCTTAACCACTGAACTGGCTCTCTGGCCCCAGTATATATGTTATCACTATTACCAGGGTGATTTTTCTAGATTCTGTCACTCTCTATGTAAAAATCCTTCTGTGGCATGCATGGTGGTATCACCTGTAATCCCAGCATGCCAGAGGCAATAGGGTGGACTGTCAAGAAGCTATGGAAATGCAGGTATGCCGAGGTCAGCTGGAAGGCTCTTTCAGTAGTTCAGAGGAGAGCGGATGTATCAGCAGTTAGCATCACCAGGTAGCTCTACATACTTCCTTTAGTTTTGCTCTCTGTGCTATTTCATTTTGTAGATCAGGTAAAAAGACTTGAATCAGGTAAGTTAATTTTCCCTAGGCCACTCCTAGATTCTCATCTAGGTGGTTTATACATAATGTCCTGCTACGCCCTGGTTTCAAAGGCTTAATGAAACCGCTTAATGTGTCCTGAAATATTGATTAAATTAACTAGGCGCGACTTGAAGCAGAACAGGTGGCCCTAAAACGGGAGCGATATTAGGGAGGAGTCGCAGGCCAGACTGGATGGTATAAGTCAGACGAAGGGAATCCGCTGGGCGACAGGGAGTGAGTGGAGTGCAAAGGGCAGCAAGGAGGATCACTTCTCCGCGTGTCCCTGGGGGGAATGTGGTGAGAAAGGACTCTAACTTCTCAATCCGTGTGATAGAAAAGAACAAGTAAGACAAAAAAAAAAAGAAAAAAAAATCCTCAAAAAAAAAAAAAAAAAAAAAAAAAAAAAAAAAAAAAAAAAAAAAAAAAAATCAAAATATTAAAAAAAACTAGAACCATGGAAAAACTAAAAGTCCAAAGAAAAGAAAATGACTACTTGGTTTTGTTCTTTCCTCTTCACTCTTTGGAGTCAGCCCACTGTTCCGTTTTAAGTCACATTGGGATGTGCTACCTACCAAGTGAGAGTTTAGAGTTGCCTGGGGTCGTCTTTGCTTGGATGTATCATTAAGATAGAACATAAAACAGAATTCCAAGCTGGGCGTGGTGGTGCACCCCTTTAATCCTAGCACTTGGGAGGCAGAGGCAGGTGGATCTCTGTGATTTTCAATCAAGGCCAGCCTGTCTAAGAGTGAGTTCCCAGGCAGTGGGAACTTGTCTCAAAAAAAGACCAAACACAACAACAACGACAACAAACAACAAACAAAAACAAACCAAAAAACCAACCAAACAAAAAACAGAAATCCAAATATAAGGATGGGTTAGCACTTTTTTCTCTTGCCTACAGGATGTCCAGAGGTAGACAGCACAAGGCTGGTACGATGGCTTTGCCTCCCCAACGTCTCTGAGGCTTCAGGTACTTGTGGCTCACTGCTCAAGAGTGCCCGGACTGCAGGATGCTCTGAACCTATCATTGCAGATCACGTGAGATTCTAGACCTGAGAATAGAAGAGGCATCAAGGAATAGAGGAAGCTGGTGCTGACAACAAAGGGTTTTCCTTGAAGCTGCTCTGAAAAAAGCTGTTTATTTCTCACTGACTTGTGTGCTGTGCTACACAGGAAACAGGAAGTCTTGTCTTTATTCCAAGCCTGAAATGAAGAAGTCTATCAGAGCAAAAAAGAGATAAAGAGATACTATTTCATATTTCTGTATTCCCTTTATTATAGCTGTTGTGAGCCAGCCCAATTCAGGGTGTCATCTTTTTTTTTTTTTTTTGTCTTTTGGACCAGGGGTCTCCCTGTAGCCCCAGCTGTCCGCTGGAACTCACTCTGTAGACCGGCGGGCCTTTAACTCACAAAGATCTGCCTGCCTCTGCTTCCCTGAGTGCTAGGATTAAAGGCATGTGCCACCATGCCTGGCCAGGGCATCATCTTAAATGACAGAAACAATGAGAGAGATTACCCAAAGAACACTGGTGTTTATTTGGGAAGAGCAAAGCATGGCTGTGGAAATGTGTGTGCCAGAGTAACTGTAAGCGTATTTGAAGAGGCTGTGATGAGGGGGACATTTAAAAGATAAAGATGAGGAAAAGTACACCATAAGGATCATAAGGTCTTTCTTTTTTATTTTATTTTATTTTTTTAAATTTATTTTTGTATGTGTATGAATAGGTACATAGTCTGCATTTAGGTTTGGTGCACCTGTGTCATGCAATGCCACGGAGGTCAGAGAGGGTGGCAGATTAAACCCTGGAACTGAAGTGTAAGATGGTTCTCAACCACCATGTGGGTGCTGGGGATCGAACCCAGGTCCTCTGCAAGATATTTGGAAACAATAATCCATGGCCACAGAGGTCAATAACAAGAGTGGCATCAGCTGAGACCCAACAGAAAGTCGCCAGGCAGGTGCCCTTGCAGAAGTACTTTCTGTGTGAGGTTGTGGTGACCTCTGTGCAAGCTGGTGGTTTGGGGAGTCTTTTGTGACAGTTACTATTGGGTGATCCTGTGGAAGAATCCTTCCTTCATTATCTCCTAGCTTTACTGAATTTTGGAGGTAAGAGTGAGACAAGGGATTTCAGACCAGGTTTACCTGGAGACTGTGTGTGAGGGACTCAGTTCATGATAAGCAGACAGGGCCACTAAATTCTTTGTCTGAGACAAAGGCCTGGGGGTTCCTTCCCCACTAGCTAGCAGGGCCCTTTTTCTGGCTGGTTTAGACCAGTTTAGAAGAGACCAAATCCAGACCTGGACATCTTATTCAGCTTGGTGCACTGACCTACAGGCTTCTCTCTTCCTTTTAAGCTGACCAAAGTTAGGGGAGGGGACCTGACCCACAGAACCAAAAACACTTGAAAGGTCCAAGACCACCGGGGCTTTGGCTTTTTCAGTCTCTGAATCCCTTTTCCACAGTTGGAAGCTCTTCTCTCTGTGTAAGTGCATATATGTGTGTGTTGCTTCACTTCTTTTATTTTTTGGTCTTTTTGAGACAGGGTCTCCCTGTAGCCCCAGCTGTCCTGGACTCACTCTGTCGACCAGGCTGGCCTTGACTCACAAGATTCACCTGCCTCTGCCTCCCAGGTGGCAGAGATCAAAGGTGTGTGGGCACCACCACGCACGGCTAGGTTATTCTTCTCGTCTTCACTTCTAATAAAGTCTAGAGACTAAGAGATTGCAGGGCGGATGTTCCTGGATAGGACTCCTGGATTAAATTTCTGCCACCCAGGGCCAGGGCCCATCGCAGAAGAGGGGTCAGAAAGACTGTAAGAGCAGGGGCAGTGGGTAACCCCAAGAAAGGGTGTTCCAGGCAGCTGGGACTTGCTCCCTCGCATTCACAGCAACTGTGGCAGCATGTATAAAACCCATGCAAATGCAAACCAGATAAAACTCAGCATAGCGCTGGGGAAATGGGCAGAAGGTTGAGATCTTAGCCAAGGATCTTAGCTGGGTGAGGGAGAGTTTGGTCGTTTTTTTTTTTTTGTTTGTTTTTAATTTTATTTATTTCTGTAGGTGTACGAATGTACTATTTGGTCCTGCATGCAACGTCTTTGCAAGCCCGTGGTCGTGCAATGCCGGCGGAGGTCAAAGTGGGCCGTCGGATTCCCCTGGAGCTGGAGTGCTCCTGGAGTTGGAGTTTCAGAAGGTGCTCAGCCGCGCCTGTGGGTGCTGGGAGTTGAACCCGGGGTCCTCTGCAAAGAGCGGTCGGCGCTCTTAACCACTAGGCCTCTCCAGCCCCGGGAGAGATTTGGTCTTCTTTAAGGGAGTGACACTAGATGGCCTGAAAGGCTCCAGTAGGTGAACTCATACCAAGGGACATCTGGGGACACAGACTTGACTCCATACTCCTTAACATGTATGACAGAACCCTCCAGAGCTTTTAGACTTCAAGCCCACTGTAACAAGATTCCCTTAACCATCACAGACTCCCATCACAACTGAGCCAAGAGTAATCAGACCTTTCCTTGAATGAACTATTAATATTTCCTGGCTAGAGTTGGGGAATGTGGTTAAATTATCAGTATGTGGTGTAGTGATTTCCTTAGCGATGAAACATTGCATCCTGCAGAGAAATCATTAAGCTTGGAAAGTAAACAACTCAGTAGCTTCAGGAACTCCCTGAAGCAGACTAAGATTCATTAGGTGCCTCCCTCCCTCCCCAGACTTACATAAGCAGTGAGGACGGCTGAGAGACACTCTCAGGCTCAGACCAAATGAGCTGCCCAGAAAAGCCACTTTCTAACCTGTCGAGCTGCCTGCAGGTTGTGCAGTGTCCTGGAAGTTCACAGCTTTTGTGAGCTTCATCCATGCTGGGGTGGACTTCAGGGATGCAGTTATCTGTGAGTAGTCTCTGCTCTTGTCAGTAACCCCTTGCCCATACTCCTGTAAGTAACCACAATAAAACTCATTTTTTTTTTGCTCAGTATGGTGGCACAGGCCTTTAATCCCAGCACTCAGGAGGCAGAGGCAGGCAGATCTCTGTGAGTTCAAGACCAGCCTGGTCTACTTAGTGAGCTCCAGACCAGCTGGGAGACTTTGTCTCAAAAAGAGCCCCCCCCACCCAGAAAAAACCCTCATTGGTTTTTCCAAATTAAATTCATAGGTGCACTTATTTGCGTCTGACCTAGTGGTCCTATCTGGGGTGAGTAGATATTTGGCCATGTCTCCCCAGGATTATGTCACAGAACACAGTAACAAAGGATAATTGATTTTCTCTTTGTTTTCGGTGTTATTTTGATTGGTTTTGAGACAGTAGCTCATGTATCCCAGCCTGGCTTTGAACTTGCTGTATAGCTGAAGATGATCTCAAGGCCCTGATCCTCCCATCTCTGTCCCTTGAGAGCTGGGCTTATTCATGCCCCATCATGCCTAGCAGTACTGGGGACCCAACCCAGGGCTTCATGAATCCTAGGCAAGCAGTTTACCCACTGAGCTAACATCCCCAGCTAGCTTGTTGTTTGAAGTTGTTTGGTTTCTGTCTTTCTCTCTTTCATTGGTATGGGAGTTTCCTGAGATTCTAGTCAGTGTCAGCACCATAAGCTTACATTGTACTGGGTGTGGGCTTGCATTTGGAAGGCCTGTCAGAATTCGCTTGTGTCATGGAGGTAAACTGCCACCAGATGTCATCAAAGTGCCTTGAGCCAAACCACACAACAGGTCTGCTTGTCTAGTGCTGTAAACGTCCCAGTCATTGTGAGAAACAAAGCACCAGAAAACACAGCTTTCAGGCAGACAATGACATTTTTGTGTGTTGTATACAAAGATGACATTTTCACAGTCAGATTTTAAAATAAATGACTTGATGTTCATAATTGATTTTTTTTTTATAATAACTGATTTTTTTAGGAAGGAGGGCATTATAAGACTAGCATTTTTCATCAAGTGCTGTAATCAATTAACTGTTTTTTGTTGTTGGTATGTTGTATGTTTTGTTTGTTTGTTTTGTATTTGAGACAGGGTCTCCCTTTAGTCCCAGCTGTCGCTTGGACCTTACATTTAGAACAGAGCTTTCCTTGACTCGTATGTAATGTAGAACCACAGGGCTGGCCTTGAAACCCAGGTATGTAGACCACAGGCTGGCATTTTGAACTCACAGAGAACAACCTGGCCTTCTTGCCTCCCTAGTGCTAGGATGAAAGGTGTGTGCCACCACGCCTGGTTTTATTACGTTTTTCCTTCTTTTTGTTAATAGTTTTAATTTTTAAAAAGTTGAATTATTCTTGTAATGTGAATTGAGTGTATTGTCTGCAGTAGGTTTGTGCACCCGTGTGGTGCAATGCCAACAGAGTCAGAAGAGGGTGTCAGGTCCTCAGGAACTGGGAGTTAAAGATGTTTTCTCAGGGCACTATGTGGGTGCTGGAGATCGAACCCAGGTCCTCTGCAAAGAGCAGTCGGTGCTCTTAACCACTAGGAAACAAACACCATCTCTCCAGCCCCAATCTTTCCTTTGTTAAGGTGGATTCTGAAGCTAAGGGAAGTTAAGAATTTATTTTTTGGTCTTTTTGAGATAGGGTCTGAACCCCTCCCCCATCTCTGAACCAGAATCAGGAAGAATGACAAAAAATTTCTTTATCTGGGGGAGATCAAGGGACAACAACAGCTGTGTTATTAAGGATTTCTTATATTAGGGATCTGCACTGGTGGGTGACATCTAAAGATTTAGTATTTCTTTTCTCTTTTTTTCTATTTTTGAGTCCGGTACCGCCCTGAAGGTCCTAGATTCCTGACTCACTATTGTAGACCAGCGGAACTTGATCACAGAGAGCTGCCTGCCTCTGCCTCCCGAGGATTGGGATTAAAGGTGTGTGCCACCATGCCCAGCAATAGTATTACTTTTCAAAAATAAAATACTGAATCTTTGTGTAATGATTAAAAATAGCATATTCAGGTGGCTGGAGAGATGGTTCAGTGTTAAGAGCACTGGCCGCTCTTGCAGAGGATCTGGGTTTGGTTCACAGCACTCATATGGCAGTAACACCATCTGTAACTGCAGTTCAATGGGATCTGACACACCCTACTTCTGAACTTCGGTAGGCACTGCATTCACATGGTACAGGCAAAATATTTATATGTACAAAATAAAAATTAATAGTATATGCTTATTATAAACAGTGCAGAGAGCAACAATGTAGATCAATCTCACCTGTGCTGTGTGACAATCTGCTTTTCCATTCTCCATACAGTAGTGATCTTCCTGAGCCTTCATCTGCATACATATATATCTTATTATTGTTATTTGATTCTTGATAGTCCAGTACATGAATTTAAATGAAGTGTTTACAATCATTTCCTTCAAATCAGAGCACGAAAGTCAAACCGGGACCATCTGCCTGAGAAGTAGAGCCTTTGGGCCAAGCCGTATGTAAACTTCTCTCAGACTTAGACACCTGTTGGGTAGCTGGGTTTGGTAGTGGAACTGTCCAACTGATGCACCTAGAATCCCTGGGTAGAGTTCTTAGGCAGATCAGCTCGGCAATTTGTGTTCTTAACCCTGGTTTTTTTATTTTTTGGCTTGTATTTGAGAAAGGGGCTCCCGAGGCCCCCAACTGTTCTGGAACTTACTATGTAAGACCAGGTTGGTCTTAGAACTCAGTATGATGTTACCGCCACAGGCTAGCCTTGACGTCCGTAAATGCCTGTCGACCAGGCTGGCCCCCCCCCTTGACCCTCAGTACGGTCGCCTCTGCTGCCCGATTCCCCACTCACAGGCTCTGCCATGCTTCTCTTCCTCTTTTTTTTTTTTTTTTTATTTTTGTACTTTCGAGGCGAAGGGGGGGGGGCTCTCTGTACCCCCTGAAGCGCTCACTTTATAGACCCCAGGCTGGCCTTGAACCACAAAAATCTGCCTGCCTGCCGCTGCCTTTCCCAACAGTGGCTAGATTAAGGCGTGCACAACCATTCCCAGCTCTCTTTATTAATAACACTCTTTTTGAAGGGTTTATTTCCTGTCTCAAAAAGATAAAAAAAATTAAAAGGTTTATTCTTTGAAAAATATTTGTTATTGAGATTTGTGATATTTCATCTCTTTTTTTATTTTTTTATGAGGATGTTGGATTAAAAAAAAAATTAAATAAAAAAGTAATTAAAAAAAGAGCACAGTTGTTTTGCCTATCTTACTGGCAAGTGTAGCTACCCTGTGGCTGATCACAAAAGGTAGCTTTTGTCATCCTTCAAAGACATGAAACACAGCTTTTCAACCTTCCAGTATGGACTGAAGACTCATGTCTCTCCAAGAATCTTCCAAAACTTCAATGCCAGATGGGGACTGCTGAGACATCCAGCTTGTGGACTGAGCTACTACTGGGGTTTCTGCCTCTTCAGAATATAGACTCCCATTGTTGGACTACTCAGGCTGATCCATGGAGACCAGTATAGGAGAAGATCAAGACAGGATGCGGTGCTTACTGGACCTCATTTAGTGACCATGGGAAAGGAAAACCTGTGTGGAACACAAGGTCAGAACTGATGCTGGTTTGGGCTTGCCAAGGAGGAGCCTTCAAACATGACATCTTTCAGCCTAATTAAAAAAAAAAGTCACAAGCTGAAGATGCTAAAACCTATGATCTATGTGCATGCATATGTGCATATTTTGGGTAAAGAGTTCAGAATAGCCCTTACAGGGTAAAATTTTAGATTAAAAATAGACATTTAAATACAGCATCTTCAATCTATTTCCAAGAATAAAGGAGATCTCCTTAATTCCAAAATCCAAAGTTTTTCCAAATGTCTGTCACACCTTTCTTATATACTACTGGACAGGCACGGTTTCCTGGCCACAGCTCCATAATACTGTGGAAGTCGTGTAGAGTCCAACATTTCTAAAACATTTCCAGCTCGATTATCAGCAGGGAAAGGCAGTTTGATTAGCATTCCTTTCAGAAATAAACAGATCAAGAAAGTAACTGAGAGTTAAAGATAAAAGGCACTAGTAAATGGCCAGTGTAAATCAGTGAAAACTGGGAACATACACAGCAAAATAAATAAATAAATAAATAAAAATAAATAAATAAAGTAAATTCACCTAGTCTCACATTCTCAAAGAACTCTCTTTAAAACTCATATTTGTGAGCATGTGGTGTTAGGTGGGTGGGTGAAATTTCTTTCTTTTTTTTTATTGATGCTTTGTGTATTTCATACATCATTTTCCGATTCAGTTCAGGAATATTTCCCTTTCCCTTCCCCTCACCCCACCGCATCTCAGATAATGCATTCTGCCATAACTGTCCTGCATCTTTCTGGTTTTGTTTTTTTTCATTTTTTAGCAACAAGTGATAATTTATGCATACAAGCATCCTTCATGTGAAACCAATTTGCAGGCAGTTGTGCCCAAACACATACAGCCCATGGGTCCCACCATCCAGCTGGGGGTGGGGGCTTGTATGTTCAATCAAGTTGATCAAATGAGTGTCCAGACTATATTGCTGTAGTTTCACCATTCACCCCAATCGCAGCCCTTATATTCTACCACGCCCCCTCTTCCGCAGATTGTTCCCTAGGCTTAAGAAAAGGGGCACAGGTGGATGAGAAGCAAAACAGTCTACTTTCTCTGGAGCTGTTGTCTTGGACTCTGCTCAATTCTGGCTGTTTCCTTTCATGGGCTGACAGTTTGTCCAGGAATAACCTTTTGATCCTACTAATGAAGCACAGGCAATTAGATATATAGGTGTTTAAACAGTACTAATAGTTATGGCAGGTTACTTTGGTATAGAGGGTGGGTGAAGTTTCTAAGAGTGCATTAGGGACATACATGGTACCGACAGGGCTCACTCCAAGTCAGGACTAGATAGACAAAAGTGGCTTTCAAGTCTCTTCAGTCCACCTTGCCTGGGGTAAGTAGAAAGATCCTGAAAGGTCAGAGCAGCCTCAGCAGCAGGTGTTGGCTACAGCAGGCACTTGTGCAGGATTTCCCACACCATCTTCCTCCTGAACAGAGGCATGTGCTTCTGGGCAAAGGTTATGGGTTGCCCCCGAGAAATAGAATCTGCATATTTGCAGGTGAACATTCCACAGTCACTGCTGTTCAGCTGCTGCGGGATCTCCTCTGCCGTCATGCTGCGTCGGCTCCACTCCAGAGGGTCCAGCTCCATGCGGTTATCATCCTGGACACTCACTAGCTGACACCAATCTGGCCTTAATTCTTGGTGATTTCTAGATCTAGGTACACGGTCCTTCCATCACCTTGGTCTTCCATTCTTTTGCTTTTGTTCTGTGGATCTAGGCCTCTAGCTAGCCTCAGCCATTTCCTAGTATGGTCGTTTCCAAAATGACCATTTTCATTTCACATACCACAGACTCTCAACATGACCCCAAATTCCATCATTTCATTTCCTAACCAGCCTATCCTGTCGCTGCAGCTTACTCCCTGTGATCTGACTCCACAATTTAGCTGTAATTCACAGTCCATTCTTCTTACTGTCCTGTTATTGTACCTCCCCATTCACCTCTCTGTTACTCAGCTTAAATTTTATGGTCAGTCATGACTACATGCTTGTTGAGCTCCCTAATCCCCTAATCTATCAAATGTTTCCCTGGTTAGTCTCAGCTTTGCCTACCCCATCCCGGCCCCATGCAGCTGAGCATAGTGTAAGTATACAACTTGGAACCTGAAGGGCCCAGTCGTACACTTCCCTTCTGCGTGTACTCTCTGCTCCCCAAAGGTCACTCTGACTTTACGTTCTTCACCAGTCCCCCTCAGCAGCTGTTTCTGCCTCCCCTCCTCCCTGCAGTCCCTTGAGCATGTCAGGTATGTGTAGTCTCATGACTTTTTGTCTGTTTTCCATTCTTCCCCATATCTGCATAGCCTACTCATTAACCTCCAACTCCATCTTCTAACACCTCAGCAATGGAACATTCTCTGGTCACCTATTTGAGATTGTGACCCTGTGTCTTCAGAAGTCTCACTCTACTTCTCTGCTTTAATTTTCCTAACAGCACTTACGACTTTCTAACTTACTGCTGTGTGCTGTGTGTATATTACTACATCACAGGACTAGAACTTATATATTAAGCCCATGAAAGCAAGTATAGGAGTGATAGAGTCCAGAAAGACGGGTAATTATTGACGGTCCCCATTGCGAGAGAGTGTCGAATGGGTGGTGTAATTTCACCAATGGTATTTAATATCCAAATTCTTTATTTGCTGAGATTGTTATGCTGCCTGAGTCTCATGTACCCGGGCCTGGCCTCCAGACTCACTGTGTAGCCAGATGTAGTAAGCTTTATCTTTATCCGCTTCTGTCTGCGCGTCTCGAGTCTTAGTGATAGATGTGTTGCAGCCGCACAGGCTATGCATACGGTGACGGATCAATATTAGCTGAGTCTACAAGTCAGGGGTTACTGCTACCAAGGCTGAACAAGTAGTCGCTCCATTCTTCACAAATTGCTAATGAGTCATTATAAGAATGTCATCTACTGACCCAAATTTAAAAGATACCACTTGTTTTATATGTCTTTAATAATGTGTTGGATGTAGTTTGGTGGGATGTAGGATTGACATTAAAGAAAAAAAGTTTTTTCAAAAATATGCCTATAGAAGAGTGTAAGAGTAGTCGTATTAGGTGTCTTTTATTCATTTTGGCTTTGTTTGTTTATTACTGTGCTTTCTAGATGGCGCTCAGGAAACAAAATGAAAGTCTCAAGGATTACCAAGATGCTTTGCTTCAGAGTGACCTCACATTGTGCGCTGCAGGACTGAACACGGAATGCTACAGGATATATGAGGCCTGCTCCTTCGGCTCCATTCCTGTGGTAGAAGCTGTGATGACAGTTGGCAGATGTGGGCACACATCCACAGTGCTCCTCTGCAGTTATCAACACCATGGATGCTCCCTGTATCTTCATTAAGAACCGGAACTTCCTGCAGTTTTAGAAAAGGAGAAAACCTTATGTTCTACAAGCAAAAAGATCAGAGGAGGAAACTATTGACTTCACTTGCAGCAAGAACTTTAAAAACAAAACTAAAGGGGGAAATTTACTAAATATTTTGTTAGACATTCATTTTTTTGAACTAAGAACAGGATTAATTGTCTAAATTATTCTCAACTACTGGTGTCATTGTTTTAAAATAAGGATCTATTACCGAAAGCTGTTGATAATGTCGTCTCTGTGTGTGTGTGTGTGTTCATGGCAGTGTTGGCTAAGTCCTTCATAAATTCTAAGCGTTGTATTCAACTGAAATATACTTTTTAAAAATAGCTTATTTATGGTATTGTATTTTATGAGTTGTAATTTACCTGCCATGTAGGCTAGGCGCACCAAGTACCATCAGTGCCCACAGACATCAGACAAGGGGGATCAGCATTAGAAAACTTCAGTCGTATGGCAGTTGTTTAGCCTCGAATATGGTGCTGGGATGTTCAACGCGTTTTCGGTTCGAGTCGGGGAGTACTCTTAAACCACTGAGCCACTCTCCAACCCCGCTTAATCTCTGTAAGTAACATTTTAAGTGTTTTCAGTGTTGTGTACTGACAATGAGCAATGTGAAGATAATCATTTTTTCACATGAAGAAAAATTTTAAAGTACAGAAATCCTGAGACGTTTGAAAATGACTGTGATAAATATGTTCATTTTTTTATGTTTTCCATTTTCCAATCAAACATCCATAATATGGACATACTTTATTAAACAATGAATGAACACATAATTCTAGCCAGCTCTTCTAAGAAGAAAGGAAAACTTATAAAAGGGATATCAGCATAATCATGTTTACAAGTATTAAGTCCTTGTAAACAAAAGGGATTGGTAGAAAATCCCACCTCCATGGTGGTGTGGGTGTTCTCGTCAAAGGTTCTAGGAGAATTGGTAAGACAACCACTCACTTCCCACAGCTACCATATCCAAACGGCCCTTTTTTGTGTCTTTTTTTTCTGTATGATTTTTCCTCTGCCCCTGAGGCTCTTTGGGTCAGAAAGTCTTGTAGGTAATAGAATTAGTGATGATGGGGTAGCTCTTTGCCATTTCAATTTATTTGGGTCCATGTCTTCTAAGAGTTTATTCATCTGGAGTGATTTATAGCTGTCACAGGGGAGAGGGGATGAGTGAAGGAATACAAACCCTCTGCACTTCAAATGACATCCAACATTTAGTGCAGACAGGCAGAGCAGAGTCAATAAGAAGCACACTAAGTCAATCACTGAGAAACTTCACAAGTGGAAAACCAAGGCTGCAGGGCACCTAGGAAAGACAGAGTTCATAGAGTGGATGCATAGACTCCAGTACATAGGAGTGGACGAATATACTTTCATCTCTAACAGGAAAATATTTCTAAGAGACCACTTCATAATTAATTACGGGTGTTCTCAATTTTAATGTATGTCTACACAGAGACTTACTGTCCACATAATTCTCACCGATAATATACAGGAACGACTATTGGGTCTGGTTTCGTCTGTCTTTTATATTTTTGTCATCAGACCGCAAGTAGTTCAGTCTGGCCTTGAACCTTGCTATTACCCTAGGCTAGCTTCTAACTCAGTATCCTCCTGCCACTCAAGCCGACACAGGGAATTGAATACTATGCTAGTCTGCATACATCTTTAACCATCTCAGAAATCAATCTTTAGGGAGCCGGAGTGCTAGGTGGTGAACCCCTTTAATCCACACTCATGAGGCAGAGGCAAGGAGATCTCTAAGAGTTCAAGCCCGCCTCGGTTCTACAAGCTCCAGACAGCATGGACTAAAGGCGAGACCCTGTTCTCAGAAAGTTAAGAAGAAAGAAGAAGAACAACAAGATCATTTAGAAAGAATGAAACTTTGATACATTGACAAGAATGGGGTCCCATGCGTTTAGTAGTAGAGAAATAGTGCAATCAGAGTCGGTGTTTGTTTTTTTTTCTAATGTGTCATGAGTGTACTGCCTGCATTGTAGCCTTGTGTCACCCGTGCATACAGTGCCTTTATGGTAGTCAAATAAGAGGACGACGGTTGGATAACCCCTGGAACTGGAGTTCTAAAGACAGTTCTTAGCCACCAATGTGAGGGTCTGCTGGGATCGAGAACCGGTCCTCTGGCAAGACGCAGTCAGTGGCACTTCTTAACTCTGCAGCATCTCTCCATGTGAGTCGCATGAGAATAGTTCTTATCTTTTTACTGTTAAAGAGTCCAACTATGCTGGAGAGATGAGGCTAGCGGTGAGAGTGTACGGCTCTTTCACAGAGCAGCGGGTTCGATCCCCAGGCACCCACATGGAGGCCGAGACCCATCTGCTAACCTCCAGAATTCCAGGAGAACCTCCAGTTCCAGGGGAATCCGAGGACCCTCTTCTGCGGCATCCGTGGCACTGCACGACACGGTGAGTGCAAACTTGCACTGCAGACAATACACTCATACACATCATGGAAACTAAATGAAATAAAAAAAAAATACCAACTATACAGTTGTCCTTTATTGCTCCATCAAAGCAAAGGTTTGGCTCAGAAGTTTCTCTCTACTCCATCCCCAAATCTCCTGTTTTGAAAATTGCATCAGCAATTTCACTCGAGAACTGATTATATTTCAAGTTTGTTGGATTGTAGAGTGAAGCAGGGTGCCATGATTGAGGTCAAGCTCCAGAGCATGACTTCCTGCTTGGTCCTAGACTCTTCTGAGGAACACAGCTGAACCTGGGCAGGAGAATATGTACCTTCTAATCACTAAGGAGATTTGCGGCCAGTTTTGCCTTTTTTCTTCTGATAAACTACTATTATTATTTGACTAACTTTCATAGTTAGTTATTTTCATTTTGTTAATGTATTCTTAATTTGATTAAATTTATTTATACAGTTACCAATGGTTGTTAGCTACCATGGGGTGCTGGGAATCTAACCTGGGATGTCTACAAGAACAGCCAGTGCTCTTAACCACTGAGACATTTCTCAGTCCCTTGATTTTCTTTTGGAAATTCATGGCTCTTATGATTGAGAATTCCAATTCATCTTCAGTCACAGTAACTCCAAAAATCTCTTTGCAATGACCTCCAATATGGCTGTGCCTCGATTAGAAGTCCCATACATGTACATGTCTTACATCTTTTTTTTTTTTTAACTCATTTTGTAGCCCAGGGTGGCTTCAGACTGCATATGTAGCTGATGCTGACCTGGAACTCGTCCTTCTTCAATCTTAGTGCTAGACTGTAGTAATGCTGGCTGTGGCCTCATGTTTTTCATAATGCCCTTCAGTTGAATTACTCCTAGTGTTTCCCCAAGATAGGATTAAGGGTTTGTTTTAACCAGGATTGTAACAGAAATGATTAATCTTTCTCAAAGCTTCTAGTCAGGCAATGATATTTATTTATCCAATTACTCCTAAGTATGTATCACTTGTGCAAGTTAACTGTCAACCAGGTTTTTCAAAACTAAGCATGTGTGTTCTTTTTTTTTTTAATTTTTTATTTATTTCGTATGTGTATCAATGTGACTGGTCTGCATAGCAGTTTTGTGCATCCTGTCGATCAATGCGCGGTCAGGAAGAGCGTCTCGGATTCCCTTGGAACTGAGTTCTCCTGGAATTGGAGCTTTCACAGGAACGGCTCTCAAAGCCGCCATCGTGGGTGCTGGGGATCGGGAACCCGGTCCTCTGTAAGAGTGGTCGGCGCTCTTAACCGCTAGGCCATCTCTTCCAGCCGCGCATTGTGTTTTCTTTATAAGTAGTAGGCATGTTCTGAGAAGCTACTTTGACAGTGTATACATGTCATCAGTTTTCTGAATTTAAGTTGTAATAATCTTGAAGAGAAGAAGAAGAAGAAGAAGTAAGAGAATGAAGGAGGAGGAGCGAGGTAGGAAGAAGAAGAAAGAGGAGGAAGAAGAGGAAAGAATAGAAGAGGGAAAAGAGGAAGAAGAAGAGGAAGAAAGAATAAGAGAAGAAAGAAGAAGAAGAAGAAAAAGAAGGACACATCCGGACTTACAGACTTCATCCTTGATGTGACAGACGTCATGGAGAAGGAAATCAGCAAGGCACTGGGCCCAGCCCACAAGATGGATCTTAGCAGCTCCTTCAAACATGCGCCATCACTCGGGGACATTACAGACACAAAGACTCCAAGTACTAAATGATGAATTAATTAATTTTACATTGAAGCTTCTCAGTGAAAGAGAAATGGAAAATCCAGCTATTCCAGCGCTTCATGGCATTAACAGCTTCTTACACAAAGCTGAAAGCATGGGGGCGCACGTAGGTCAGTCAAGAAGATGGACTCAGGAGCTGATCTCTTTTCGCCAAAGAACTGATTCTGTGCCAATTCACCTGCGCAAGCTCCGGAGCCTTGGTTGGCCGGTAGACCTAAAGAAAAGACGTGTCTATATTCTGACTTCAATAGGGACAGGGACAAACAAAACACCTGAGACAATTTTCCAGTATTTACAAGTTGAGAGCAAGACCTGAAGAAACATGGAGCTGGACCCTCTGGANCAAGGCTCAATGTATGATTGCAGAGAGTGACAGTATTAGGCCATTTCTGCTGGCATGAGATTAAAAAAATAGGCATTTTAGGAAGGAAAAGGAAAGAATGGGCTGGAAGCAGCAAGATCACAAAGTGTACCTGGACCTCTAGCTCAATGGAATGAGAAGCATTTTAGTAATACTATCCCTTCAATACACCTTTCCTCTTTTATACTACCGTCCAGTCCATTCACTGTACACACCAGTCCCTCTTGTGATCAGCACTCTTCTGCCTTAGGGCCTTTGCCTTTCTCCTTCCTCTGCCTGGACAGTCCTGTCCCACATGAACACAGGTTTACCCCTATAACCTCTGCAGGCCTGTGTTTAAATGTAACCCTCTACCTGATGTTCTCCTTGGCTACTTAAAAACAAATGCTCCATCTCTCTGTGGCCTTCTGCTTAATTTATTTTTACAGATATTATCTTCTGACACAATACATTTTACTTGTCTCCTCCAACAAACATTTAAGTACCAGGAAATTATGTTCTCTGTTTCATTCACTGTTGAATATATTAGAGGCAAAACAGTTTCTGGTATATGGCAGCTGCTTGTCAAGTACTGAGTGACTGAATATAATATGGTTGTAGTCACAGCAGACTAGAGAGTTATCCATTCCAGAAGACAGTTTCTGCTAGTTACAAAGCAAATTTCTAGATCTAGAAAGATAGCTTTTAGGCACTACTTCCATGACCACGCTGCTTTATATTCTGAAATGACTCCAATTGCTTACTTCATTCCATCGACCCCTGTCTCCCAACAACTATGTAAAAGATGGGAGAAAGGTAAACCTGTTAAGTCCGTCCATTCACTCATCATTTCTCTTAGGCTTTGAGGTTCCCTGTTAGATCTGAGGACTGAAAGAGAACATGATCCCTGTCCTCAGGATGGTGTTAGGTCCTAAACATGGGAGGAATACCACAGACCAGTCTTGGTTCACCGAACTTGTCTGCTAAACATGTCAGGGAAGAATACAGGCATCTATAATACTGGCATCTATAATCTTAGTGTGCCAAGTAGACAAACAAATATGATCGAGAAAACTAATATGACTATTTGCAAATGACTTATGAGTGTGGTTCTTCACAACAGAGTATAGTTAATAGAAGGCCCCATTTTATTATGCAACCCAGTCTCTTTAAAGCATAACTGCTAGTTTATCTTCTGGCAGAAGACTAGAACAAATGGAGTTGCCAATGATTCTTTAGAAACCTTCTATCTGCAAACAATGTGACTCTCGGATTGGAGAACAGCACGGATTAATCAAGCAAACATAGAGCTTACCGTTCTCTTGCAGAAACCCAGCAAAGCTTATGGTTCCCATCTTGTTTCAAAATGTTCATTAGTGCCTGTCTCGATGAATTTTCATAAACAGTTCCTAAGAAATTACATAGATAGGGCCTCTCATCATGCAGCATTGACCAACTGGCTTCTACCACAGGAAACTTCCTATATCTATAAAAGTAAGTAATGAGTTAATATATGAAAGGACTGCCTTCAACACCATTACCCAGCTTATTTTGTAGTACTATGTCTAATGAAAACATTTAAAATATGATTTCTCAACTACACTGTACACCAGAGACATATATAGTCATTATTTGTCCACTAAAAAGAAAAGTTATTGCAAAGAACTCTGAAAAATGTCAAGGAATTAAAAAATTTATTTATTTTTTTATGTGCATGAGTATTATGCCTGCATGTATGTAAGGGCATCTGTGTCATGCAGTGCCCATGGAGAACAGGGAGGGCTTTGAATTCCCTAGAACTGGAGTTATGATTGGTTGTCAGCTGTCATGTGGGTGCTAGGATTCAAAACCAGTTCTTCTGCAAGAACAGCTAGTGCTTGTAACCACTGAGCCATTTCTTCAGCCCCAGAGCTTTTGAATTATATTAAAAGAAACAAGAAATAGCCGGGCGTGGTGCGCCCATGGCCTTATCGCTAGCACTTGGGATGCAGTGGCAGGTGGATCTTTTGTGATTTCAAGGCCAGATTGGTCTACCAGAGTGAGTTCAGGCCAGGCTTGGGGCCTCAAGGGAGATCCCTAGTTCGAACAAGGCCAAAAAAAAAAAAACCAAGACTAAAAATAGCAGTGCGTGCTTGACTGTGAAGGTGACCCATTTCTGGCAGTTTTCTGGCAGTAATAAGCATACAAGCTGTGCTGCCTCTTAAACGATAATGTACTGAGAATCATTATAAACATGTTTGGGTTCAGATAACTCTTTGTTTGGAAGATGTTCTAAGTTATCACTGTTCGGTGTTTTAACAACATTCCCTCTGCTCAGACCGCAGTGTAGAACGCAGTTTCTGAGAATTTTCTCTTTAGTTGCAACCATCAAAACTTATTTCCAGATCTTGCCAAATGTCTCCTGGGTGATGTGGGAGACTGCCTTTAACTGATTACTACTGACATATAAGAAAAATACAGGACTAGTCCAACAATACTAGAATTACTGTTTCTCTCTTCTTGTATGGATAGGTGATATCAAACTATATGAAAATGTAAGATAGTGTAGAAACATTGGCTCTTCTCAAGGAACAGATTTTTTTCAGGTCTTAGGATGGATGTACTTAAAAATTCTCTTAAGACTGGTCCAGTCATACCACTTCCTGGGTATATACACTCCACAAGAATCATCCTACTGAAAAGATACATGCACATCTATGTTTAATGCAGCTCTCTTTCACAATAGTTGAAAGAGCTGACACCAACCCAAGTGCCCCTCAACCAATGTCTTGATCGAGGAAAATGGTGGTACCATCTCACACAATGGAGTTCTTCATGCAGTGGTAAAGAAAGATGACATCATGAACTTTGCAGGTAAATGGTTGGAATTAGAAGATATCATGCTAAATCTAAAGTAAAAAAAAACTCAAGTCAAGAAAAAAGAAAATGTTCCTCATTTGTGCGATGCTAGTACCAAATACCTATTTTAGTAGGTGCAACGCGCAAATATATCTATTAATTAATACCACGAAGCGCAAACACCTACACACCCCACAACACACACACCCACATACACCACACACACCCCCCCACACACACACATATTACCTGAAAGCACACTGTGGCCATTATACAGGTTGAATACCTTCAATGGGATGAGAGATGAACCTACATCTTATCTGTCATACTTTGTAAACTAAGGTATATGGGGGGGGGTATGTATGCATACTTTAGAGTAATATAAAATTAAAGGGGAAAAATGTGAATTCTTAAACACGTTTTGGAATTGACATACAGTTTACTTTTAGATGTCATAATTTTGGTATTTGTGTGAAGAACATATATGTATATTTTGGAGCAATACAAATTGGAGGAACAACAACAAAAGGGCTGGGTCAAAGAACTGACTGAAATGGTAAACTTCAGCCCAAAACAATAAACCTCTGAATAGAAAAAGTTTTAAAAGACTGAAAAAAAGATGCAAGACTTGTACGGCAAAATGCATGAACTCAGGTGGGGTGGAGGGGATGGAAAGGGGAATGAGTCTGAATTGGACTGAGAAATATTGTGTGAAGTGCAAAAAACTTCATTTAAAAACATTAAAAAAAAAGACTGGTCCTACCTCAAACTTATGAGTTGGAGTGGGAATATGTATCATTAAGATCTTTCTCTGATAATATCTGTGTAACTAATTAAGCTGTAGTCTAATCGAACAAATGGTAGCAACCAGTGACATAATAATGGATGTCTGATTTGAAAATCCTGTCAGTGAGACAATTCATTTACTCAATAAACTGTTGAGTACCTACAGTGTACAAGCACTATTTTAAATATTTATTTTAATTTATGTGTATGTTTGTGTATGCTTGTGCATGTGTGCACCGTATGCACGCATGCACTGTGTGCATGCATGCCTGTGGAATCCAGAAGAAGGCATCAGATCCCTTAGAACTGGAGCTACAGGAAATTGCCAGCTACTATGTGGGTGCTAAGGAACCACCATAGAGGTTAAGAGTATTTAACCACCATAGAGGTTAAGAGTATTTAACCACCATAGAGGTTAAGAGTATTTAACCACCATAGAGGTTAAGAGTATTCACTGCCAAACCCACAAACGCTATTTTTAGATCAGGGAAGAGAAAAAACTTTCTGCCCCCCCAGGAGCCTCGTGGACTAGCGCTGGCTTACCTTAAAGTCCACAAACGGTTCATTGAAAATCTACCCATAGGAAGATAAAAATGTTTTCTTTTTTTAAAAAATATTATTTTCATTTTGAGTGTATGCATGTAGTGGCTGCATATATGTAAGTGCATCAGAGTCCTGCAATGCCTGTGGAGATCAGAAGAGGGTGTTCAATTTCTATGGACCTGGAGTTATGGACAGCAGTTGTTAGCCACCATGTGGGTGCTGGGAATTGAACCCAGGTCTGCTGCAAAAACAGCTAGTGATCTTAACCATTGACATATCTCTGCAGCCCGTTTTCCATTTTATAGCTAGAGGATGATTACATACTGAAGAACTGAAACCATTTAACTAACCTTTGTTTTATAGATGAGATTTACATACAATCAGCAAATCACACATCAAGAGTGTGGTGTATTCTTTATATAATATTGGTGCAACAGTATTTGCTTTTACTCAAAATTATTTATGCTCTATTTTCATTCATTCTCTGCTAAACATCTCTTTAGGGCACTAATCTTAAAATACATCCTATATAAATTTTAAACAAAAACAGTAATTCTCAGTTCTCTTTGGAAAAGGGTGAAGCACTCTAAAAACATCATTATTGTCACTGAAGCATGAGACCATACTCCTTGTTCCAGAAGGAAGATTGCCCTGGCCAGGAGTTGGTTCTTTCCTTCCATCGTGAGCATCCTAAGGATTGGACTCAGGTTGTCTGGTGTACTGGTTAGCTTTTGCCAACTTGACACAAACTAGAGTCACCTGGAAAGAAGGAACCTCAATGGAGGAATTACTTCCTTCAGAATGGTCTGTGGCCATGTCTGCGAGGCATGCTCTTAACTGTTAATTGTTAATTGATGTAGGAGGGCCAGGCATATAGTGGCCAGTGCTATCCCTGGGCAGTAAGCTTGGGTTGCATACAAAAAGTAGCTGAGGGGCTGGAGAGAATGGTCTGTTGTTAAGAGCACTGGCTGCTCTAGCAGAGGACCTGGGTTTAGTTCCCAGCATTCACATGGTGGCTAACTACCCCAGTTTCAGAGGATCTGATGCCCTCTTCTGACATAGGTGCACTTACATACATGCAGGCAATACACTCATACACAGAAATAAAAAATAATAAAAAACAAATACTAAAACCAAAAGGTGATTATAAAGCATTTAACATCTGGAACAGCATCTCCACACCTGAAATACTGGCTATCAGTCTATGAAAAAGTAGGAAACATATTTTGTCTGTATTGTAATTTTAATTTTATAATACAGAGGAAAGGCTAGAAGCAGACATCTAAAAATGCTAAGTACAAAGTCTTCCTTTATGGAGTTTATAGGCAAAGTAGAATTTTGAGTAATTAATTATGAGTAATTAAAATATTCCTGAATTTTCAAAATCATTATCATAACCACTTAGTTTTCAAATTGTAAGTCTCTCTTAAAATGAAGACTAGTTTTAATAAAAATCAATTTGTGAAATTTAAGTACTATTTTAAATGCATTAAAAATATTAAGTAAAACCTAAAACAGATTAAGATGGAAGGCATTGTAAAGTTTATTCAGAATAGATACATTTTGCAATTTTCAATATTTTTTTCTTTTACTGCTTGCCTTGGTTGAAAATTTTCTTGAAGTAAATACTTCAATATGGAGAACCCAGAGAAATCATTTAAATCCAAAATGACTGCACAAATACAGATTTAAGATTTACTTTGGTACCCACAGAACCTAATTCAGCTCAGAATTTGCAACTCCATAAAGTTTTGCTAATTTTGGACAAATAGATTATATTATTTTCATAAGTTTAATAAGATGTTTTAAAATCTATTATAGGGGCTGGAGAGATGGCCTAGCGGTTAAGAGCACAGACTGCTCTTGCAGAGGACCCGGGTTCGATCCCCAGCACCCACATGGCGGCTGAGAACCGTCTGTAACTCCAATTCCAGGATAACTCCAGTTCCAGGGGAATCCGAGACCCTCTTTTGACCTCCGCGGCATTGCACAACATGGGAGCATAAACCTACATGCAGACAGTACACTCATACACATACAAAAAATAAAAAAACTAAATAAATAAAAGGAAAAATCTATGTTAATGATTGAATAAATAATCTTCTAAGAGGAAACAGCACTTAACATTTTTTTATTTCTTTTTATTTTATGTGTTTGAGTGTACTGCCCGTAGGCACGTGAGTGCACCTGTGTTGCACAATGCCTGCAGAGGTCACAAGTGGGCTCGGATCCCTGGAACTGGAGTTACTGATGGTTGTTAGCCACCTCCTGGGTGATGGGATTCAAACCTGGTCCTCTGTAAGAACAGCCAGTGCTCTTAACCACTGGGCCACCTCTTCAGCCCCTATTACAAGGGTAAATGGGGCTTAGGCTTTCTTGCTGGGAGTTAACTGCTAAACTCCTTCTCTATCATTGTAGTAATATTGCATAACTATAAAGTTAAAGACACAAACTTCTTATGAATTTATAGGATTTTTCAGAAAGTTCTACATAGAACAGAAAGAGCTAGAACTAGTAGCTTAAATCCACTGACATGTTTACTTTTCAAATACTAAGACATTAGAGTTATATACATAATATACATTGACTTTTTTTGTGGGACTGGTAGTTGAACCAGGGCTTTGTACATTCTATGATAGCCTTTCTACCACTAAGGTCCACATCCAGCCACACATTTACTTTCAAACACTTAAGTCTAAGTACTGTAAGTTTAGGACTATCTATATGATTGATCTACAATGAGATTAAAGCAACAGAGGCCTGAAGAGGAAAGGAAAACATAACAATTACTAGTGATGATTGTAAAAACCTGTTTACCTTTCAAGTATGATTCCTTTGAGAAGATTCATGCAGTAACGGACCTCCCAGACAGCTTAATTGGAAAAGTGCTTATCCTGCAATCATTAGGACCTAAATTCAATCCCTAGCACCAATGCAAAAAGCTGGGTGGATTAAGGGGGCTCACTGTCAGCCAGCATAAGCTAATCAGTGAGATCCTATTAGGAGACAGAGTTTCCCTGTAGCCCCAGCTGGCCTGGAACTTGCTATGTAGACCAGGCTGTCTTTGAACTCACAGAGATCTGCCTGTCTCTGCCTCCCAAGTGGTGCGATTAAAGGTGTGTGCCACCACGCCAGCCAAGAAACTCTTTTTAAAAAAGCAATGTTGGGGCTGGAGAGATGGCTCAGCAGTTAAGAGTGCTGACTGCTCTTGCAGAGGACACGGGTTTGAGCCCCAGCACCCACATGGCAGCTGAGAACCATCTTTAACTCCAGTTCCAGGGGAATCCGACATCATCTTCTGACCTCCGCGGCACTGTACAACACGGGTGGGTGCACAAACCTACATGCAGACAGTACACTCATACACATAAAAATAAAATAAAATAAGGAACAAGGTCTGGGGTTGGAGATGGCTCAGTGGTTAAGAGCACTGGCTGCTCTTGCAGGGGACAAGGTTCGATTCCTAGCACCCACCTGGAGGCTAACAACTGTCAGTAACTCCAGTTCCAGGGGAATCCAACGCCCTCTTCTGACCTCCACAGGCACTGCATGACACAGCTGCACTTACATATGTGCAGGCATTACACTCATACAGAAAAAGAAAAGTTAATAAATAAAATGTTAAAAAGTAAGGTCTATGGCTCCTGAGAAAAACTACCAAAGGTTGACCTCTGTGCTCCATTGGAACCCACTATTGGAACACGAACACAGAAACAAAGACACATGTCATGAAATTGCCAAGTGTTCATGATGTAAGTAAACCAGGTAAAAGTGAAAAATTCAAAGGAAAGAGATTAAATACAGCCTTTCCTCTTTCAGTCTAATAAAAATTAAAAAATGGCATTCTAATAAAACTCAGAATCTTTGGTTTACATTTTCTTTCTCAACAACTCAATTTTTATAGGAAACAAATGTAAAAAGAACTATTTTATTATTTCAGTACAAAGCAAAATCTAATAAAAATAGCACTTTCATGACAAAATTATGACTTTTCTATTTAAAATAATCTTAAGCCTATTTAGAAATTAAAAACTTATGCAGTTACAATATCACAAAAATCTTGGCACTATATTGGTTTTATTGAATGTTAAAAACAAAAAAAATCTGAATTTTGCTGAAAAGTGAGAATGTATACCATGAAATCAATCATAATAGACACCACAGAAAATGCTTTAATAAATAACGGCCTGGATACTAACGTAATATTATGAGGTGAGCACAACTACTATAATAAAAACTGAAAATGTTTGTTTACATATTAGTTCCCAAAGGTACGGAATGTTGAGTGCTCATCACCAGTCAAGTTAAAAATGTAGAACAAGAAATTTTCCATATAATTTAAAACAAAGAGACATAAACAACTAAAAACAAAATGGAAATAACACCCCCAAAACATTATTTTGCAGACATTTAATTATTTTTTGGTGGTACTGAGGATGGAACTGAAGGCCTTACATGCCAGGCAAGTACTCTACCACTGAGCTACATTTCTAGCCCCTACCTCCCCACAATTCTCTTGTAACATCCAGCTTAATAGGAATATGTGAAGACATATTCATAAGATTCATTTCTATAATCTTCCTAAGCTGAGATGGAAATGACTTTTAAAATTTTATTTTCTTCTAGTATTTATATAAAATATCATATAACAATATGACAAGTTCAATGTTAATGTTGCACAACTAATACCTGTAATGTGTTCTTCCTACAATTGACTGTCCTTCTCTCCACTGAGCAGTTGCATCCATGGGCTCGAGTGTACCTTCAAAAATATGTTCCCAGAGATACAAACCTGGTAATTAAAGAACAAAAACAGAAACATTTACTGACTTATCCACTGAAGTGTGTTAGAGAAATGCATGTTCTGTTCCTTTCCATGATGACTGTGAACCCACAATTTTCTCCCCATGGTCTCCTGGCAGGCACTGCTCCCAAGGAAAAGCTTAGTCATCAATATGGCAGCTGAGTGTATGAGTGACAGACCTCAGTGACTACAGGTATTAAAGTGGGCTACAGTAAAGACAACAAAATCTTATATTCTACCCTGAGAAACCCCTATTACTGAACTTTTCCTGTCCATCATTCTCTGAAAGAAAATGCATGATATTACAAACTAAATTATCACTGTGATTAGAATTAATTTTATATTATAACCAGAGGGAGTATTACTTCTCTATTTGAACAGACATCTTGAATGCAAGCTACCCTTTGCAGACCAATGACACTTCATCCTTTCTTCTCAGAATAACCCTTGGTGCTATATCTTGGCTTCATCTGAATGATACACTTAAGAGTGGAAGAGATCAGCAGTGCACAATGAGGTAATAATAAGATATATAACACCTTTGAGAGCCTTGTTTTAGTTTTATTGGAAGATATACTTTGTTTCATTTTCAGTATACCAATGCTACTAAAGCCACACAAATAATCAGGTTTAAAACTTAGACAATCAGATTAAATTTTTCAACTGTATCAGGCTAAATAATGCCTTCTCCTTACATACTGTCAAAAACAGTGGCCCTGGGAGGAAATGATGATTGTGTATTATCTATGCTCAGCACAGTGCAGAGACTGGGAAGACAAGAAGATCAGAGTGGGGAGAGCTGTGAGGACAGAAGCAGGGCTCACAGTCATGTGACCTGGAATATGGGTAGTGATCTGTAAACTGTAAAGGGCAAGGAAACATTTCTTCTAGCGCCTGGGAAAGGAACACTGCCTCCTAGAAACATTTTAAACTCCCACCTTGAGAGAGGCAGGGAAGAAAGTTGTATTGTGTTGAATCACTAAACATGGTTAGGGCAGCTATGGGAAGCTTTCAAGTATGTGGGCTTTATTGTGCATAAATCTAACTCTTGCTCAAAGACCCACAAAAAGCTTCTTTTAATGCACTAGATACTTATAGCTGTTGTAGCGCTCACTCACTGCTAGCCTCACTCCCTAGCTGAGCAAAATACATACCCAGAACACTAGTGTCTCCTGATAGTCACTACGTACTCTAGCACTGTGCTGCACCCCCAGCTGGCAATCAAGTTTAATCAGAGGAATACTCTAACCCCCTGCCCCATGTCCACTGGACATGCAGAAGGAACAGGAGCTTATTAAAATTTCTGAGAAAGATCTACAATGAAACCCCTTGTTTACCACTGCTCTGTTCAGCATTTCCCAAACTTGTTTGTCCATGAAGGACCGGGGCCATCTATTATATATGTATATCATGTGAACATTCGGTTTGCACATGAGTTTCAATATATCAATGCTACACAGTCTACTTTGCATCTACCAACAAATCTAATAATCAACAGGGGGGTATTTTCACACAGTGGTATCTAATAGAAAAGAGAAATCAAATTCTAAAAAAGGTTAAAAAGTGTATGTCTTCATTAGACAATGATGAAATATACAAAAGTAAATTTAATTTTACTATTTTACTTGGCTTTTGCAAGATTTTCCTTTTTACATTAACTTACCAATGGCAGCTTTGCCCCAGATTTGTACACTGTAGTCTGTTTTTACTTTTGTGGACTTATTTAATATTTGCAAGGTACTTTTAATTCTATGTTGTTGCTCATTTTTTTCATCTCCTTCCCAAGGATTCCATTCTTCACTTCCCAAAGTAGACTGTTCTGTTTTAAAAAGAATGACAGTGTTTATTAGAAAAGAATAACTGCAGTTGTAGATAAAGTCATTAAAATGAGAAGTTAGAGTTCTAATTTCATCTTAACTTCAAATTTTCAGAGATAATCAACTGACTTTGCACTGATTAAAAGCACACAATAAAAATTAAACCAGCAACTTAATTTTTATTGTGGCATCTCTAGTAAAGATTTTTAAAATGTTGGGGATGGAGAGATGGCTCAGTGGTTAAGAGCACTGGTTGCTCTTGCAAGGACGACCTGAGTTAGGCTCTCAGTACTCACATGGTGGCTAACCATCTGTAACTCCAGTTTGAGGGGACGTGAAACCCTCTTTTGCCTCCATAGGCACGACACAGATGCACTTAGATACATGCAGGCAAAACACCGGTCCACCGCAAATAAAATTAAATTTTAAATATTTTTTTAAATGTTAACATGAGACAGGACAAGTATCCCACCCCCCACCAAAAAAAAAAAAAAAAGCCTTTAAAAATACCTGCGAACACTTGAAATTAGACTTAAATTCTGCAATTGCTTACTGGTCTATATTAGCAAAATCTTAACTTTAGATTGTAGTGTCCACCCATTTCATATACTTTTGTGCAAAATTATGAGTAACAGGGGAGATAATACGGAGTACAATTGTAAAACAAATCAAAACACAGGTAATAACTAAGAGAGTAAAATAACCTTGATATACTCAATAGCTTATGAGTTTGCTCTGAGTTCACAGCTGTTCCACATGGTTCTGGACCGCATGGTTCTGGACTGCATGGTTCCAGACTGCACGGTTCCAGACTGCTTGGGGCAGCTCCTTTGGTCCTATCTTATGTGATGTAAAACTCCCAACATTCTCAAGCATACAGTTCAAATTTTTTTTAATATTTTTTTGAGACAGGGTCTCCCAGCTGTCCTAGAACTCACTCTGTAGACCAGGCTGGCCTTGAACTCACAGAGATCCGCCTGCCTCTGCCTCCCAAGTGCTAGGATCAAAGGCATGCACCACCACTCCCCGCCTAAGATGGTTCTTAGCCACCATGTGGGTGCTGGGAATCAAACCCAGGTCCTCTGCAAGATAAATGACTTTATAATATTTAATGAATAGGCAATATCTTTTCTAATACATTAAAAAATCCCTACCTTAAGACTGGTAGGGAAATCATTTCATAACTCCCCAGCTGCTGTGATGTTAAATAAATTAATTTTAATCTTAAATCAGAGGTGTAATAGGGAAGGGATGATTTAATATGCAGTCTCATTACATTTGACAGGCTTATTTATAAATGATTGGCCCACATTTTGACAAGCAGAGTTAATATGTTAATTAGCTTTAAGAAAGATGATGACAGGAAGTGCATGGCATACTCTCGTTCCTTGCATACTATGCTGGGGACTCTGCAGTTGATACCACAAGCCCCCCCGCCCCCGCCAATAGCACAATATCCTTGATGAGATAATCACTTACTGGCAACAGATAATTTAGTTACCTGATATTAAAAAACAATCCCCAACAACTTTCTGCTTTAGAAAATATTTGCTGCTGTCAATACACTTACGAGCTTCTATACTGGAACATAAAGTTTATTTGGTGCCATGAACTCAACCGCAAGAGCAGCATACTCTAGCAAGAGAAGAACTGTACTGATTCACAGCTTCTCACATCTCTGCTTCTCTTCATGTGGTTTTCAGAACCTGGTAGGCTTTTCTGGGTTAGAAGCTTAGCAGTGATTTTCTATGCCTGGACTTTCAAAGAGCTAGAAAATCTAAGAACTGAGAGTTTTTACAAGAGGTAATATTTAGTTTTATTCCTCTACTTAGATTTTCACTTAATAGAAGGAAACAAAGGTATGGAAATTTGTCTTTCTCAATGAGTTCTCAAGACATAATGTGAGTTCATTCACACATCTCTGTGGTTCTGGAGAACCACAAGAGTAGCTCTTCACTGTGCCAGCTCTGATTTCTATCACTTGCTGACAATGTTGTTGCAGATGTGTCTTCATTAATATTTTGATAGCCTGTGGCTATTTAACACTGTATAGGCATCATCAGTTTTAGTTACTACCTGACAGCCCTAGGATAGTAAATGAACTGTAAAAATAGCCTGAAACTCCTGCCACCTGCCTCCTGCTGTTGTCCATGGGTTAATATTTGTATTTCTCTTTGGTGCGGCTGAGCCATGACTCAATTACAATCCCATTTCTAGACATCTGAATATCCAGCACAGATGTCATTGATTATGCAAAAATCAGTGCCTGTGAACTACTCTCTCTCGGGAAAAACACATACATTTTACCTGACTTAAGCCAAATAGCAAAACAGCTTTTAGAAAATTGCCTGGAATAAAATCAGATTCAGAATGACAGGCATAGCATAGACATAACTTGGATTTTAGGGCTTGGAAGTGAACTGAAAATAAGTGTGGTAAGCTGTTCAACCCTGACACATTTGCTATGTGCTTTTGGCAATGAATAATCTTGGCTTGGGGACAAAAGGACATTTGGGGTCTATTTTCTATCAGTTTTTCTTCCCTTCCTCTTAAATAACAGTCTTCTTATGCTTTTATTATAGCTCTATTCAATGCAAATTTGCAGCAAGTGCTCAAACTATCTTCCTTAAGAGAATGAACACACACATACACACACACACACACACACACAGAGAGAGACAAAGACAGAGACAGAGAGAGAGAGAGAGAGAGAGAGAGAGAGAGAGAGAGAGGTGGGCATAGGGAGTAGAATAAAACATAGTGTAAAACATTGTATAGTAAACATATTGTAAAACATAGTGTAAAACATTGTATAATAAACATATTGTAAAACATAGTGTAAAACATTGTATAGTAAACATATACATATTGTATAGTAAACATATCTCCACATGAAAAAATGTTAATATATGAAACAGAAATATGGGCTATCTGTCACTGTGTCATACTAAGACATCATTGAGAAAATTTCACCTGGAGTGCAGATTCTAAATCTAAACCCAGAGGAATGAGTTGTCTCTTAGTGAGCAGTGAGGAAAAGTCAACATATAATTAGGTGAGTGGCCTCCCATGGAATCAGGGCTGTCAGCTTCCATGCTCTGCAGTTTAGATGCCAGAACCCAAAGTACTAACAATCTACCTCTGTCTTCTAATTTCCATAACTTCAGAGAAGTTATCACTATTATCTTCACTATGAAAATTTACTTCTCATCCACCTGTGCCCCTTTTCTAAGCCTAGGGAACAATCTGCAGAAGAGGGGGCGTGGTAGAATGTAAAGGCTGCGATTGGGGTGAACGGTGAAACTACAGCGATGTAGTCTGGACACTCATTTGATCAACTTGATTGAACAAACAACCTGTCACCCCCCACTGAATGGTGGGACTGTGGGGGTTTGGGCACAACAGTCTGTAGATTGGTTTTGCACGAAGGATGCTTATACTCATGGATTATCACTTATAGCTAAAAAATGAAAAAAAAAACCCTGAAAGATGCAGGACAGTTATGGCAGAATACATGATCTGGGATGGGGTGGGGGTGGGGGGGAAGGGAAAGGGAAATATGCCTGATCTGAATTGGAAAATGATGTACGAAATGCACAAACCATCAATAAAAATTAAATTCAAAAAAAAGAAAAGAAAATCATAATAAACCTATGGGACCAATTCATTATAAAGTCACACTAAAGATAATGATAGTAATTTAATGAGTTAATTATGTGAAATACAGAAATAAACACTGAACAAGAGCTAAAAAATATCCTCTTAATCAATGTCTTAATTTCAGTGATTCTGATGTTTATTATTTTGTAATTGTGTTGCTAGTATAAGAGTGGACAAGAGAGCCAGGCATGGTGGTGCATGACTTCAAACCCAGGAGTCAAAGGCAGGTGCATCCCTGTGAGATCCAGGCAGGTTGGTCTACATAGTGAGTTTCAAACAAGCTAGGGCTTATAGGAAGACCATGTTTCAAAAAAAAAAATCTTTGAATTATGGTAATCTCATACAGCTTTGCCATGACGTTAATTATGACTAAAACTCTGCTTTCCTGGCGTTGGAAATGACCCAATTTTAAAATTTTTAATTAATTTATTTTTATGTTATGTGTATGAGTGTTTTGCCTGCATGTATTAAATGTATTATATGTATGCAATGCCTCCAGAGGTCAGAAGAGGGTGTGTGGTCCACTGAAAGTGGAGTTAAGAGCAGTTTTCAGCTGCCACGTGGGTGCTGGGAATCAAACCTAGGTCCTCTTCAAGAGCACCCAGTGCCCTTAACCCCTGATCCGGCTCCCCTCATTTTTTGTTTATGTCCCCATGTTGTAAATATGCTCAAATATATTAGTAGTTCCTTAATTGCATTTTTTTTAGTCTTCTTGAGGCAGAAACTCCCTGTACCCCCAGCTGGCCTGGAACTCACACAGATCTACCTCCCTCTGCCTCCAGAGTGCTAGGATTAAAGACGTGCACCACTCTGCCTGCCTTTAATTGTATTCTTGATGAGATCTCTTCTGGGGGCTTCATACCCATATCCTCTGGTAGTTTACTTTCTTGGCTGATGCCTAACTTCCATTCTAGAATCTTCTCATCATTGTCCTGGAGATGACTTCCCCTCCTAGTTTCTTTCCAGCTTGTTCCTGAGTTCTAGAAAGTTTATCTTTAAGTAGCTTCTTAAGAAGGCTGTAAAGTAGGGGAAATGTTTACCTTCTTGCACAAATTAAATAACATTACCCTCATACTTCACTGACAGTCTGTATGAAATTCTCCATTGGATTCAATGGTGGCCATATCTAGGGGGCATTTTCTTGACTACAGAGTAATGTGGGAGGGCCTAGTCTACTGTGGGCAGTGCCACCCCTGGGCAGCTGGTCCTGTGCTGTGTAAGAAAGCAGGCTGAGTACCAGCCAGTGGAGCAACCCAGTAAGCAGCGTTCCTCTAATGGCCTGTACTTCGGTTCCTGCCCTGAGCTCCTGCCTTGGCTTCCCTCCATGATGAACTGCAAGATGAAGCTGAGATAAACCCTTTCCTCCCAAAAATGGTTTTGTTCAGTGTTTTTAATCACAGCAATAGAGAAGCAAACAAGGATGACAGTGTTTCAATATACATTGCAACTTTTTAGTTACTCAAAAGGATTTATGATGAAGTAAATTGCATCATGTTCTTTTAGAGGTGTGTCTGTGACCCTGTTTGACAACTTGTGAGTGGAAATAATTTCTTCAGTTTATAGCCAAACTTAGACTCATTGTATGTACCAGTTCATTAGACATATGTTTGGTTGACTACACATTTTATTTACCACTAAGCTTCTTACCATGTCCTACGAAGCACAAATCTTACAGGATCAATCTTTGTTTTACTGTCACAGTAAACCATGACTGAGAGGAAGGAACAAGCATTAAGTATCTGATACATAATGAATGGTCACAGATGACATGAAAGCCCAGTAAAACCAAGGGACAGTGAAAAGCAACAGAAAAAGCAGAATATATAGTGAAAAGTGACAAACGTCATCCATGACACTGGCAGAGGACAGAGAATGCAGCAGGGCTTATGGAATGAGCTTTGTTGGTTTCAACAAAACCTTCTGTCAGTATCTGTCCACATAGAGTGACATGTAGAGGGTTGAGAAAAAAACTGTACAAGGGGAGTAAAGTGTGGTGATGCCACGGCTCTAAAAGGTAGAGTTGGCTTTTTAATCTCAAACCTATCACTGAGGTTGAATCAGAAATTTAGAGGATTACTACCTTGGAATAGCTGCTGAGCTCACTGTGGTGGTGGACATTTAGGCTCCCCAGGGCTGCACATCACACTAGCTTGTCTGCCTAGGGATTTCAGGGCAATGCCAGAAAACAGAACTAAATGATCTAGTAAGCTATGGACTGTGAATTCCATCAGTCTGAAGAAGAAAACATGAGAGGCATGTACCACCACGTAAAAAGAAGAGTTAAAGGAGCCCAAGTTATGATATTAATGTTGATCATTAGACTTGAACATGGGCAACACTAATGAAACAATTATTTCCATGTACTAAAATTTCATGAATTTAACTATTAAAAGCTCATGTCAATGCAATACAGATTTCAAAAAAGTGAAAGGTTTTAAGTTTATAAAATAAATGTATTAATAAAAGCACAACAAAAAGGAATTATGAAGAAAGACTATAAATGTCATATTAATTCAATTATATATTTTTAAAATCTTTGGTCAAAGCCCTTGTAAGTATCTACATTTTTTTTTTGGTTTTTTTTGAGACAAGGTCTCCCTGCAGCCTCAGCTGTCCTGGAACTTGCTAGGTGGACCAGGCTAGCTTTGAAGTTACAGAGAGATTCAACTGCTTCTGCTTCCTAAGTGCTGGGATTAAAGGCATGGACCACCACACCTGGCCAATTTATTTTATTTATTTAATCCCAGAAGGCTGGAATTAAAAGTGGTGCCCCAGCATGCCTGGCATAGTTTCTACATTTTTTTAAATGTGTAACATAACTGGCTACCATAAAAGACTACATTATTGTTACACCTGTTAAATGCAACCTATGATTTATTAAAAAGAAAACAAAAATAAATCAATAGAAAAACAGATACATGTGAAAAAACAAGCATTATATAAGAGGCAATTTATAAAGCAAAATTCTAAATCGATGGAAAATGTGAAAAGATGTTCAGTGTTACTACTAGCTAATGCCAACATAAAAGACATCCCATGCTTTCTCATCAGGTAAAAATTAGCAGGAGTACTCAAATCAATGCTAGTAAAAATAATTAGCAGGAGTAGTCAGAATGCTAGTAAGAACAGAAGATGAGGGCTAGAGAGATGGCTCAGTAGTTAAGAGCATCTTGGCTACTGTTGCAGAGGACCTGGGTTCAATTCCCAGCACCCACATGGAGGCTAACAACCATCTGGAAGTCCAGTTCTAGTGGATCCAAAACTCTCTTCTGACCTCCACAGATATTGCTCAACATGGGTGTGCTGCAGGCATTACACTCATACACATAAAATGAAAAAATATTGTTAAAAGATAGTCTTTCTATAATGCATAATCTTGTGCGTAAATGTGCACGTCAAATTCACTAATACAGAAACTATTATTTGTAACTTAATAAATAAAATCAATTGACCACACATCCAATAGTATAATGGTTTTCTGTTTTTTTTTTTTTTTTTTTTTTTTTTGGTCTTTTTGAGACAGGGTCTCCCAGCTGTCCTGGAACTCACTCTGTAGACCAGGCTGGCCTTGAACTTACAAAGATCCACCTGCCTCTGCCTCCTAACACTCACTCTACAACTATTTATAATTGCAATGTTCTGGAAACAACATAAAGATCCATGAATAAAATGTTGAAAATTATGGTTTACTGATACTATAAGTAACAGTTACTACAAAGACTGAGCTATATTGTAATATATTGATTTTAAAGGATAGCCATGATGTATTTTAAAGGCAAAATGGCATAAAATAACATCTAATACTTGTATGCAGGAAAAAATAAATACAATATATACTCAGAAGAAAATAAAAACAGGAAAAAGTACATGTTGCAGACTGCTACAGATAATGAGGGGCAGGACCAGAGACAAATACTTTTATTTCAAATTCATCCATAATTCTGAGCATCATGAAGTGTCAGTGTCATTTGAACTACAAAGTTTAAGTACACAAAGGAGTGTGTGTGTGTGTGTGTGTGTGAGAGAGAGAGAGAGAGAGAGAGAGAGAGAGTGTGTGTGTGTGTGAGAGAGAGAGAGAGAGAGAGAGAGAGAGAGAGAGAGAGAGAGTATAACTTGAGGGAGTCGGTTCTCTCCTTCCACCATGTAGTTGCTGGGATCTATCTCATGTCATCAAGTTTGGCAGCAAGTGTGTCTAACCACTGGACCATCTCTCCCAGAACCCTTCAACCTTTTAATTTCCTAACACATGTTAAGTGTTTTAAGTTTGAAGTACTAAACAATCACCTAGAATGGTCATTGGGATATATCTTAGAAAAATTTAGATCTTTTGACACATAGTTACCAAATTGCTAGTTAAAAAGAAAATTAAAAGAGCAGAAACTGCTTTAAAGTGCCGGGTGGTGGCTCACGCGTTTAATCCCAGCACTCTGGAGGCAGAGGCAAGCAGATCTCTGTGAGTTCAAGGACTGCCTGGTCTACATAGCGAGCTCCAGGTCAGCTGGGACTAAAGGAAGACCCTGCCTCAAAAGGAGCCCCCCCCCCAAAAAAAAGCAGTTAAAACGATTGCTTTGGATCATAATGCTTTCTGTGGAAATCAATGGCTCCCCAAGCAAGAGCTACTAGACTCTATTCTACTGAAATGGGCACTACAGAAAGATTCCAGATCCCACTCATTGTTGGCAAATGTACTTCATAATGAACAAACAATAAAGTCTAAATATTTCTATGCTAAGAATATTTAATGTTAAAACATAATTTTTGCCAAGTAAATAATGACTGGTTCTTTTTAATAATACTTCTTTTATATAGAAAAAAATTTAAACTATTAAATTATGGTAGAGACATTAGACTTAAGACTTAAAAAAATACATAGGACGAATGTAAACATGTGGCTATATAACACTTTTTCCTACCTTCATGTTATCCAGATGGAGTCCCCCAGGGTGCTTGTCCATATACTGACATAAGTCAGTGTGCTAGAAAACAGAGGGGGAGATGTGTTAACATCCCTCTGGCTATAAAATGATGAATCAGTACTTTTCTACTTCAAAGTCATCATTTCCTTCTGAACAAAGCAAATAAAGACAAGTGGGTGGATTTTTTTAGGGTATGTGGCTGCATGCTCTAACATTCCCTTTTTATAACCATAATTAAATCATCTTTACCTCTAGGTTTTATGTTAAACATGCTTGTAGGAAAGGAATACATGTTTATAATTTATTAAGTATCAATTTCTTCTTCACTGCTAATATTTTTGTAGCTTAACAAAAATCTAATTCCAAGTTTTCCAAATATGAATTTAAGTTCTTAATTCATTTTATGTGAGATGAAAACTCTCAAAATTTATATACCTATAAATTTATTTTATTGATTTAGGTTGGATTTAAGTGAGTAAACACAAAAACTGAATAACAGCATAATCACAAACCTTGGAGAAACATCCACTACAGACTTAGCATAGGATTTAGTATTTTTCATCCTAACTTCTCTTTTAATTATTCAACTAGCTCACCAGCTGTGGTGGTTTGAATGAGAATGTCCCCTCACAGGCTTTACGTATTCAGACATTTTGTCTCCTGTTGGTGGCACTGTTCTTGGAGGTCTTAGAAGGTGTGGCCATGCTGGAGGAAGTATGTCACTGGGGGCAGGCTTAGTGAGTTTAACAAGCCTTGCTCCAGTCTCTCTCTCTCTCTCTCTCTCTCTCTCTCTCTCTCTCTCTCTCTCTGCTTCCTGTGCTCATTGGGAGATGTGACCCTCGGCTTGCTGCTCCTGCCCTGGCCACCATGCTTCCCCCCACAATGGACTCTGATTCCCTGGAACCATCAATCGTAAGCTCAAATAAACTCTTCCTNCTGGGGGCAGGCTTAGTGAGTTTAACAAGCCTTGCTCCAGTCTCTCTCTCTCTCTCTGCTTCCTGTGCTCATTGAGAGATGTGGCCCTTGGGGCTTGCTGCTCCAGCCCTGGCCACCATGCTTCCCACCACAATGGACTCTGATTCCCTGGAGCCATCAATCATAAGCTCAGATAAACTCTTCCTTTTGTAAGTTCCCTTGGTCATGGTGGTTTTATCACAGCAACAGAAAAGTGACTAATACACCAGCCTTGTACCATTAGTGTCTTAATAAATTGCTAGCACTCAGTTATTAATCTGGAGAACAACTTCACCTTTCCTCATTTTAAAAAGAACATTCATTTCTGCATTTTTCCTCTGAGGCTTACTTTCCTCATAAACCATTATTACAGGTCACAGCAAGGTATCTTAAAATGATGGCTAGGCTCAATACTTAACACCAGTCTATACAGGAACATCTACGAATGAAACAAATTAAGGAACTACTGAAATCACCTAGTAAGAAAGGATCCTGGCTTTGTGTGGCAAGCTTCAGAAACATTATGTAACATTATTTGTAATCTTGCCAATTTCATTTTTCAAGCTATCCTGTTATGTTGTCAGGTTCAATGATGATGCATCTGAATAGATAACAGCTCTGAAAGGAGCTGGAGCTTGCACTTCACGATGAGCCCCACACAGAGGACCTCTGCCTTGTGCTGCTTCTTTCCCGTTTCCTCCATTACTGCCTTTCTTCTCTCGCTGTTTTCTCTGAAGCCTTTCTCATTTCTCAAAGTAATGTCTTTGTACCCATCATGCCATACTGTGTTTTTCCTACAATTTAAGTAAAATCAAATTTCTGTTATTATTCATCTTGGGGCAATTCAACTTTTTTCCTGAAAATGTCTAATAGTATAGGGAGAAATTGCCTCCAAATTTCATTCTAATAGGTCTCAATTGATAGTGTGTAGATTTTAGACTATATATACTTTTTTTAACCTCCTGGCAGTTAATAAATAGAATTTAAAAGTAAGTCCTCTTTTGAAAACATAATGAATGTGAAACTGGAAAAGGACAGAGCCACTATTTCCAAAGGTGATGACAGAAAAATGGCAGTCAATAATGGAAAACAGCTACTGATATACCAACATGAGGACAGGTGACAGACACGACTAACTCTGAGGCTGCCAACCCAGCAGCCACTGCTCGTAGCAGGTGTCAGATCCTATAGTTCCTGCTGGTATTGAGGCAAATGAGACTCCTGGGTGCCAAGTCAGTCCAGGGATCAGTGCTGACAAGTTCTGGAGTTATTATGCCATAGGTAATACTGTCAAAATAACACGCCTTGTGGCCTTAAATATATCATAAGTATAAACGTGTTACTTTCTTATACTTTGCATACAAATCAAATCTTGCCATATTTTCACTGATAATTCTAATATACATGCTTTCTAAACGTGTTTAGCTAACCATCCAGCAACATTTCAAATTCATTTCACCAAACAGATCTGCTCTTTGGTTGTGAGGCTAAGCCTTAAACAGCTGTGCCAGCTCCCCTTACCAGGAAGATATGAAATGGCACAACTGTACATAATGGAAAGACTTGTCATTGGGATTAAGGGCGAAAACCATAACAAGAGTTTGGGGATCTGATGTCAAAACAGTATGATGGGACTTCTTCCTTTCATAAAGGTTACTGGTGGGTGCAGGGTTCCTTATTTTAGGGTGGCAGATTTCAGACTGTCACATCTTGACCTCCCCTTTTGAGAATATAAACTGTTTCCACTCTGACTTAAAAAGGATAAAATTTTATCTCAAATCTAATCCCATCATGATAAAAAAATTTGAATCAATACAGAAAAATAAGAGTAGGTTAATTTGATCACATTTTAAACACAGTAGTTTACTGTTAATGAGAACAGAAAAAAGCCTTCTTTAATATTTGATATTATTTTCAATGTATCATTCGACATTATTTTAGGAAACAAGTACACACAGTGCATTTTCTCTTATAACTACTTGGAAATTTGGGAAGAAATATAGAATTAACATTTTCTTGTCATCTTTTCTGTGTGTTCTTTGCCAGTGGGCAGGATAAAGAGGATGCTATCTGATTTTTACCAGGCAATGGGAATTAGTTTCCAGAAAGCCCACAGATCTAACCATATCTGAAGCTACAAACAGCAGATATCAACTTTTTTTTTTCAGGTCCATAGGTAGTTAACACTTTCAACTGAGAACTCCAATCTCATTTATAAGTGGATTCTGAGTATTTTTCTAGTAAAATATTAGGAATTGGGAGAGAAAAATGGAGAAAGGGAAAGATGGCTGTTTCTCGGTGACAGGGACAAGTTTTAGACAGAATGAGAGCACGTGTATACCCTCAGGACTGACAGGCAAATCCTGGGCCAGTCTATCCATGTTCTATAAGGCACGATGACTACCTGGTCCCAAGCTTGGAGAGCAATGATAGATGCCATAGTTCTTTAGCTCTGGCTCTTCTCTTAATGATGTCTAGTTACACACACACACACACACACACACACACACACCTTATGCACAGACTGAGCCCTCTCCCCAATCTACTTTTTATAGTTTTTATGTATAAACACTCTGAGTTATGAGGGAAAGAAGTCATAAATAACTCAAAACACAAGGTAAAAGGAAATATGATATCACATAGACTTAAATCACATACAAGATTAATTTTTGTTGTTGTTGTTGTTCACTAGATGTCATTCAAATGTGGAAAGGTAACAACACTGGGTAGGAATTATTTTCTCAGTATTTTATTTATTATTTTAATTTTATGTGTAGTTTATTTTATGTATTGTCTGGCTGTATGTAAGTGTACCTGTGTCCTGCAATGCCCTTGGAGGTCAGAAGAAGGCATCAAATTCCCCTGGAACTGGAGTTGTTGGCCACCATGTGGGTGCTGGGAACTGAATCCAGGTCCGCTGCAATAGCAGCTGGCACTCTTAACCACTGAGCCACCTCTCCAGCCCCATTAGGAATATTTTAATACTACTTCCCCCCAAGAATTTGCATAATGTTTTATTTGCTTCTTGGCTGAGTTGTTCTACTGGAAGATGAACAAAAATTGAAGCTCACCTCACATTCTCTCTTCTGTTCCTCTGATTTCCTGACCCCAAATCCAGAACTGAAACACACCACTGGATCATGCAGCCTCTATCCTTCACCTTAGCATTAATAACCTTATCATCACTCTACCTGCAAAAAAGCAATCAGCTGGGGGCTATTTCCAGACTGCAGCCTCTCACAATACTGACAACTTACTACAGATTCCTCTAATACTACAGCTACAAGGTGAGCTGTCAGTATGTAGCCGCAATACTGCATGGTTCAGCCCAACAAAGTTTAGTTTACCTGAGTCAAAGTGATTTCAATTTTTAAAAAATTGCCACTTTTACTGTTGACATTCAGATCAACTAATCTGCCATGAAACAGCTAAGAAATGACTATTAAAAGGCTATAATCAATGTCATAGCTCAGAAGAAAAAGGAACTGTTTTTTGGTCTTTTTGAGACAGGGTCTCACTTTTAGTCCCAGCTGACCTGAAGCTCGCTCTGTAGACCAGGCTGGCCTTGAACTCACAGAGATCTGCCTGCCTCTGTCTCCCGAGTGCTGGGATTAAAGGCTTGCACACCACACCTGGCAAAAACTATTTTCTATATGTACCTTTCATTTGACTTGAAAAAGAACAATTATGTACATGATATACAAAAAAGTATCTAGAACATTCTTGTATTTTAAGCAGGCTGATGAAAACAAAGGCATACAGATGCTTCACTACATTAATATCCAACTATAGGATAATTACAGTAAAGAAACCTTTTAACTGATGTGATACTCTTATAGAGGGGGGAAGGGGAGAAGTCTCAATATGCAGATCCAGCTGGTCTAGAATTCACTATGTAGATCATCATGCCAGGTTAACCTGGATTCCATAAAGATCTACCTGCCTCTGCTTCCCCCAAACCAGGATTAAATGTGTGTGCCACCCAAAACAGCTTCACGATATTCCTTTTCCATAATCTTGTTCCAATGTGACACTGCACTGTAAGGATCCACACAAATGCAGTTATTACATCAAGGTGGTACATGTGGTTCTTCTCAAATAAAAGTTATTATTAGTAACTTCTGAAGAAACTACCCTTGCATAGCAACGTGGGTGTGGGAGCAGCAGGGACTATGTTCAAGAAGAAAAGAGGCTATTTGGAACATAGTTTCTAAAAGGCTTGATAATATAAAGTTGGTTCATTGGCATTTATGTGGCTACCAAGGCAAACTTTAAAGGCTCTTACACGGTTCACTTCACTTTGAGTCTTTCATGCCAATCATGTAAATACTACAAGACAGTAAGAAAAGCACAAAGCACACAATAAAAAGAATATGGGTCTACTGTGACTTCTGATTAAGAAGAATAAACATACATGTTATTGTTGTTGGAAAAGACTTAAATCAACCACTCATTACAAAACTAGTATTAATGATCAATTTGACACCTAGAAGAGAAGCCTCCAGGTATACTTGATAGGTGTTGTCAAGATCAAGGTTAGCCTCTGAGAATGTCCATCTTCATTACTTTCACTGATGTGGGAAGAGCCATCTTAACCATAGGGGATGCCATTCCTGGGTAGGGGATTCGGAACTATATAAAATGCAGAGGGCAAGCTGAGCATTAGCATTTGTACCCACTGCATTCTGTTAACTATGGATACAATGTGACCAGCTCCTTCATGCTCCTGCCACAGTGACTTCCCCTCCATGATGGGCTGTAACCCAGAACTGTGAGCCAAAATAAGCTGTTTCTCACTTAAGTTGCCTTTGTCAGCAAAAGAAACAAGACATAGCTAATATTATATTATATAATTTTAAGGTCAGTCCTCCTTTGAGGTGGCTACATGCCCCAATGTCTGAAGGAAGATATTCAAGGTAATCAAGAGGTAGAGTATGGTTGATGGCCTCATTCAACACACACACACACACACACACACACACACACACACACACACACACTGGGGGCCAGGCACCATGGTAACAGACTCCATTGAAAGTTATAATCTCCAGCTAGAAGGCAGAGGGAAGTCTTTATTCTAAAAATTTGATAGTATTTTGATGTAGAGTTGTATCCTGTTCAGTACAAAATGTCAACTCATAGTCCATCAGTGTGAATAAAGCATTGATGGGATCAGGATTATACAGCCTTTTCAATCACACAACAGTTTCTAAAGTCACTGAGAATAGATTTGCAGTAAATCCTCTAGGACAGATGCTTTGAGAAACAGATACCTAGGTCTGGTCTGGAGACACTGCAAACAGATCAGCAGTCCAGACAAAAGAGAAGTGAAGGACCATAAACAACAAATGGTGATTTTGATTGGGCCCAAACTGAAATTCCAAGCATACCACTACTTCCTTTGACTGAATAAGATACTCCAAACTAAGAATTATAACACAAATCCAAAGCTCACTCTCCTAGAGTATGTTTCTCAGAATCAGTTCACCCTCCAGTGGATGTACTGCCACTTTCTCCCCTATCACAACCTTATCAAGACTCCATGAAAGGTGGCTAGGTCAAGACAAGGCCTAACATATTTCATGCTGTCTCAACAGCAGTGCCTGTGGAAGCCATACATCTAGTCCCCCAAGTGACCCCGCCACTTACAGGAAGCCACTAGCATGCAGAGTCCCAGTTTGCACCCTCCCCCCATGTACTTCCTCCTTTTCAGTGCCTAGAGATGCTTGACTGCGTAAGACAGGACACTGGGTCCATTCTCACTCTACCCTCGTGTTCAAGATCCTTATAAGACATTTACTCTAAAGAGAATTTATGGCTTCAGTCAGGCTCTCTAAACATAGAGTGAGAATCTCTAATTCCAGCTAATGCAACATTCAGACAACAAGGATTGTTTATATCAACTTACAGGCAGCAAAAATGTTATTTAATGACCGTGGGGATGCTGCTCATAACTTTGTCTGAACAGAAGAATTCTCTAAATCTTCTTAACACTGGCGAAGGTACTTGGTATCTCTTTCAGAAACTACCAACCCTGGTGCTAGATTCCATGCAAGTACTCTCCAACCACGCCAGACATTCAAAGGCATGACTTGCCATGAGAAGCTCATGAGGGAAAAGGTAAGTTGTACATAACATGTCTTATGTTTTAGAATTCACAAGGTAACTTCAGTTTGTCATGGTTTAAAAGAATCCCAGCTATTGAAGAAATCATAAAAAATAGATTTCTCTGCTTTGAATTAAATATTTCCAGAAAACTTAGATCTTTTTTTTTAATTTTATTTATTTTTGCATGTGTATGAATGTACTGTCTGCATGTAGGTTTGTGCACCCATGTCGTGCAATGCCGTGGAGGTCAGAAGAGGGTCTCGGATTTCCCTGAAACTGGAGTTCTCCTGGAATTGGAGTTACAGACGGTTCTCAGCCTCCATGTGGGTGCTGGGGATCGAACCCTGGTCCTCTGCAAGAGCAGTCGGTGCTCTTAAATGCTAGGTTATCTCTCCAGCCCCAAAACTTACATCTTTATCTCTACCACTACCAACCAGAAGAGGTGGAAAGAACTGTTTCTGATCTCTAGGTAAGGAATTATCTGATCCTATACTTTGCGTCTCAAACATAGGGAAAGCAGAGGGGCTATCTTAGTGTGTCTGCAGGACACACCCACGACCCACGGCTGGTACCCACCATCCCATCCTGCTCATCTTAGAGATACTGAAACAAAGAAATCTGGCTCCGCCTTCTCACTCCTAACAGAGCACAGCGCTGGTTTTGGAATCACAATATTTTCTACTTCTCTTTGTCTTCATTTTCCGATCCTCGTTACTGGATTTTTTTCCCTCTTGTGGCATTGGATTCCCTTTATCTTCAAATGTTTTCAGAGGCTGAGGGAGAGAAAGCTCAAGCTAAGCTGACCAGAAGAGTATCAGATATATCTTGATTGTTGTGAAAACCTGACTTGCAGCATTTCCAGTGGACTAGAGTTTGTAAAAGACAGTAATGAAAAAAGAAGGGAGCTAAAGGGAAAATCATCGTTCAAATCAGCTTCATAAACTGCTTTTATCTGATCAAATTTGCTTCTCTTCTGAAATCCTTTCAACAGCACCTTACCAAAGATTAAAACCTGCACAACAGGTGGGCAATGGAGCTCTCCTAGCCTCACCTCAGCCCACCACGCTGCATTCCCATAATGCAGGGCTGCACCACAATCTCCAACTCACATGGGCCCTCAGACTGTTGATAAGTGGTCCCTCTGTCCCTTTTCATAACCTCTGGCCTTTAACAATTCCTCCACATATTCAGATCTTCACTGTTTCTTTTGTAAGCCTTCTCAGGCCCACAGTTTGTCAGCAGCACTTTCTATCAGTCTCTCAATAATACTGCTCAGGGCCTGTATTAGTCACTTTTCTGTTACTGTGATAAAACACCATGACCAAAGGAACTTATAAAAGGAAGAGTTTATTTGAGCTTATGACTGACTTTCCAGGGAATTAGAGTCCATTGTGTTGGGAGGCATGGCGGCTGGAGCTGGAGCAGCAAGCCGAGGGTCACATCTCGCAAAGAGCACAGGAAGCCAAGAGAGCAACTGGAGACTGCGAGGCTTGTTAAACTCACTAAGCCTGCCCCCAGTGACATACTTCCTCTAGCATGGCCACACCTTCTAAGACCTCCAAGAACAGTGCCACCAACTGGAGACACATGTCTGAATACTTAAAGCCTATGGGGGACACTCATTCAAACCACCACAGGGCCCATTTACCTGATGCCCTACATCCACCTGTCTGTAGTTGCTGATTGGTCAGTGTTTGTGCTCATTTTCTCTCTGTCCCATTCTGAGGCTGAGTTTACAAAAGATGCCTATGAAGCACTGTTTGAGTAACAAAGGCATGAGCAAGAAAAATGAACCCTCCCAACATTCTGCTATAAATCACTGCAAGTAGAAAAAACCATAGTATTACACTCTGCTGTGGAATGGCTGTCCTTCCACAGCGTTTGATTCCACCTGGATATGGGGACCAAATTTAATTTGCTGTCATTTTCATGCTAGCTCACAAACGCAGTGAAGTTACACATTTCATGAACCAGAACCATATGAACATGCTATAAAGTAATACAGGAGTATTTCAGAAGCATATGAACACCCTATAGAGTAATACAGGAGTACTTCAGAAGTGGGCATAATGCTGTATCCTAATGATCACTAAGAATGTAATGTTGAGACTAGAGAGATGGGTCAGAAGTTCAGAGCTCTGGCTGCTCTTGAACCAGACCCAGATTCAATTCTCAGCAATCACATGGCGGCTGACAACTTTCCATAACTCTATAGTTCCTGGAGATCTGAAGCACTCTGTGAACTCTGCATGACACAGGTGTAATTATATACATACAGGCAAAACACTCATACACATAAAAATTAAAAATAATAAAATATATTTTAAAGAAAGAATGTATTGTTTTCTTTCCACTCAAGGTTCAAATCCTGGAAATATGGTAAAATATTTGCTTTGAAAGTACTAGTTATTTATGAGAGGTAATATCAAAAACAAGAATGGCATCTTGTCCTTGTACCCAACAAGCAGTAATTTCACAAATAAGATGGCAGTGTTAACACACGGAAGATGTTCTGACCACACATGGATTACAGGAAAGCCACAGATCTATAAACAAAGAAGGAAAAGAGACAAGGAGAAAGCAGGATCATAATTCCTGCCAAAGAAGCACAGGCAGAAATAATATAACCCTCCAAATGGTTTAGCCAAAGCTGCATCTTGCCACACAGTAGAGGAGCAGCCCTGGGTGTTACTTCACTGTCTTTGCTTGGTCTTTCCTTTTCCATATCACTCTGAATACCGACTCCTTTGACTGGAAGGTGTAAATGCTGGAAAGCACCTAGTCCAAATGATACACTTTTCCCTGCCCCAGAAGTAAGTGTCAAAAGTCATTCAATTTGGTATATCTCTTCCTCTCTCTTGTCACTTATTTCTCCAATTTGTTCTCATAGACATTGAAAAGGTAGACAGTACATTTCTGAAATTTACTCACTAGGAAAATAAGGAACAAACAAATAATGAACTTATTCAAGGCAAGCACAAAGACTTATGGCCTGAAGTCAGGGTGAGATTGGACTAGTAGGAAAGACTGGTCAACATCTATCAAAGCTTAAAAATATTTCCCATAGCCCTGAGGCAGTATTTCTCCAGGGAATTTATTGTGTAGATACTGAGGCAGAAATAAATGGATATGTTAATAAAAGGATTCAATGTAATGTCATAAATAGGGAAAATGGGGGGAAGGGAGGCTGGAGGGATTTGCTCAGTGGTTAAGAACACTAGCTGCTACCTCAGAGGACTCAGGTTCAGGTCCCAGCACCCACATGACCACAAATAACTGTAACTCCAGTTCCAGGGGCTCTGATGCCCTCTTCTGGCCTCCAAGGGCACTGCATGATACTTGTACACTTAACACTCAGACAAAACAGTCATACACAAAAATGAAAATGCAATTAAAATATTTAAAAACTGGAAATAATAAAAATTTCCATTCACTGTGTTCTGGTTAATAAAATACATCATCTTCATATAATAGAAAAATTGTGTAAAAAGTATACAACAGAGTCAGGCATGGTGGTGCATGCTTATAATCCTAGCACTTGGGAGGCAGAGGCAGGTGAATCTCTGTCAGTAGAATGCCAGACTGGTCTACAAAATGAGTGTGAGGCCAGTTGGGGCTACATAATAAGATCCTGTCAAGTAAATAAATAAATAAATAAATAAATAAATAAATAAATAAATAAATAAAATGCAACAGTTCCATTCTGATATTGAAAAGTGTGTAAGATATATTTAGTCAAGAAAAAATCATTGAAAACTACGTGTATTTAAAAGGAAATAGGGGGGCTGGAGAGATGGCTCAGCAGTTAAGAGCACCAACTGCTCCTGCAGAGGACCCAGGTTCGATTCCCAGCATCCACATGGTGGCTAAGAACCATTTTTAACTCCAGTTCCAGGGGAATCTGACACCCTCTTCTGACCTCCACGGCATTGCCGACATGGGTGCACCAACCTACATGCAGACAGTACATTCATACGCATAAAAAATAAAAAACAAATAAAAAAATTTTAAAGGAAATAGGAAAGTGTGAACTACTCTACATGCCATAAACCAAGGCGAACTTCATGGAAAGACAAAGTGCGTGGGGGCTAAAGTGTGGGAAGAGGAGAGATTACCTTCATTGCTCATTGTTTAATTTTTTATTTTTTATTTTATTTTTTATGTGTATGAATGCACTGTCTGCATGTAGGGTTGTGCACCCGTGTCATGCAATGCCGTGGCAGTCAGAAGAGGGTCTCGGATTCCAGATGTTTCTCAGCCACCATGTGGGTGCTGGGGATTGAACCCGGGTCCTCTGCAAGAGCAGTCGGTGCTCTTCACTGCTGAGCCATCTCTCCAGCCCATTGTTTAATGTTTTTACCTGACCATTTACAAAAATATTTTTTAAATTCTTTTCTTCTCTTTGGAGCAAGTGTCTATTTAACACATTGCTTATTCATCACAGAGCTGATATTTTTTAGTATCAATGCTCTTATTGTGACGATTGAAGCTTGGAATATGTGAAAAGGTCCAGAAAATGCTGGAATAATTTATTGTTTTGTTTTGTCTTTTTGAGACAGGGTCTCCCTGTAGCCCCAGCTGTCATGGAACTCACTCTGTAGACCAGGCTGCTGTTGCTCCTACAGAGGATCCGAGTTGGGTTTTTAGTGCCTATGTTGGCCAGCTCACGACCACATGTAACTCCAGCTTCAAGGGACCCAACATTCTTTTCTGGCCTCCTCTGACACCTGCACACAATTACACTTACCACCCCCAACACACATACATATAATTAAAATAAAATAAATCTTTTTTAGAAGAAAATTTTTGCTACTCTTGGAACATAAGTAAAAATGACGCTATACAAAGGCTAGGTATTTTAAAATAATTCAAGAATGATTTCAGACAGTTTGGTACAGCTTACCTAGAAAAACACTTTGATAAGTGCAGTTGCAAGCCCTGCTTCCCTAAGTAGGACAAAGCAATTGAAACAAAAATAAATCAGTATCTTTGCCCCCCCCCAAAAAAAAATCTTGTGATGCTGTTGCAAAAGGAAAGAAAGCAATGAGCATTTATCTTTCCTGGAAGTGTATATTTCATTTAAATGGACCAACCAGGAAGCTAACTGCTCCTGATGAGGGCTAGGGGGAAGGGAAGGAAAATCTCTGGGAACCTACAAAGGGTATGCTCCAGGATTAGCCCAAGTGCTTTTGGGTTATTTGAGTGTATTAAATATTTCCCAGTTTGCTTCTTCAGAAAGATTAAGACCAAAACGTGAGTGACTAGGAGATTCACCCCAGAATTGATTGCTGCTAGGAAAAAAGGGGACACTCTTGTATAAAACTTCCTGAAAGGACAACTCCAGTGGCACCTTTCAGCAGCTCTCAACTCTCATCAGCTATGTTTCGAACACGAAAAGCCAATAATGGCTAAAGCATAGAGAGAAAGAGTCTGCAGATGTGGATCTGTGGTCAGGGCTCCTATATAAAACTTCAACCACCCAGGGGTCAGGGACCATTGCAGAAGAGGGGGTGTGAAGATTGTAAGAGCAGGAAAAGAGGTTAATGACCGTATGAATCAGAGTTGAACAGGCTCCTGAGACCTTGCCCAAATGAACCTATAGCAATGGTGTTAGTATACACAAGACCATGCACTCAAGCAGACAAAATCCAGCACAGAACTTGGGGGCAGGGTCCAGTCTCAGCCCGAGAACTATTGGTAGCTTATTGGGAGAGTTGGTCTTCTTTAAGGGAGTGACTCCAGATAGGCTGACAAGACACCACTGGATGAACGTGCACTGTGGGACATCTGGGTACAGTAAGTTGACTCAATAGGCCTTAATATAAATGACAGAATGCACTAAATATGTTGCAGCAGCTATAAGAGGGTGCAGATGGGGGAGGGGGTATAAATGATTAGATATTTTGTATGAAATACACAAAAATCAATAAAAATATACAAATATATTTTCATAAAATGACTAAAAGAGAAATTAATATAAGGGGCATAATCAATTCTCTAAAGGAAATTTTAAAAAAGTATGAACATTTAACAAATTACAAGGGGTGGAGCTACCTGTGCACCACAGAGCACAAGACCAGCTTGCGCCCAGCTGGGTGAGCAGACTTCACCTGTGTCCTGCAGAATGCCAACTTGCAAAGGAACAGGTAAGGGCTGCCTTCCTGGGGACTTTGTGCACCCCTGTGCCCTGCAGAGGCCTGGTATCGCCCAGGACACTCCAACCTCCCGGCCCCAGTATGCTACTGGGGTGGAGCTACCTGTGCGCCACAGAGCACAAGACCAGCATGCACCCTCCTGGGCAAGCAGACTTCACCCCTGTCCTGCAGAACACCAACCAGCAAAAGACCAGCCTAGGGAAGTGGTGGTGCAGAGGATCTAGCTGTGCAGCTAATGTTGAGGCATCAGAACCCAAAGAAACAAATAAACAAATGAATCCACNATGTGGGTAATATCCATCTCAGAAAGAAGCAAATAAAGCATATAAGACCATTTGTTTTTGAAGAACAAATAGAATTGTATATGAGAAACTACATGTTTGGATTAGTATTTCTTTTTGATATATATATATATATATATATTTACTGAGTTTTAGTGCATTTAATATAATAGATCAAAATCAAATTTAGATCCCTGATAGGATGCATATATTAGAAGATCCATGAGAACAAAAATGATAACCAATTGATTTAATATTTCACAAACCATCAAAATGACAACACAGAAAATATTTATATCGTATAATAGTGGCTGTTAAGGTTGGGATATAGTTTAAGTGTTTTCTCACCACTGAAAGATCCATGTAAACAGTATTAAACTGTTAAGATTTCAAAGACATGGAGCCCATTAGAAGGTCCTTGGGTCATTGGGGTGTGTGACACTGGAAGGGGTTTAGGTACTTTTTATAGGACACTGAATAAATTCTTTAGAGAACATCTTGTTTCTTTGTTTCATTTTCTTTGAGACAAGTTCTCACTATGTAGTCTACACTGGTCTTGAGTTTTAAACCCTTCTAGGTGCCAAGATTACAAACACATGCCACCATGTCTGGGTGACAATAAGCCTGATCCTTGAATTACTTTATGACCTGCTATCCTGCTGTGTGATCTTTTTCTCATATGTCCTTCCACCCTGGAACTATCCATCATGATGGGATCCAGAGAGAAGAGCCCTAGCCAGAGTTGGCACTGTACTTCCTATACTGTCAGCTGATAAGACTGTAAGCTAATTAATTTTCTGGGTATCTGGCCAGAGGTATGTTGTTATATTAAGACAAATAAAACCAAAGAGTAACAAATGTGTTATAGTTACTAAAATCTAAAATCTCAACTTATAAAACAAACTAAAACCAGTAACAACAAACTCAGGAAGTGCAAAAATATATTTCATATTACACATTTACTTCTATTTTATGATTTATACAGATAAATAGCAGCAAAAAGATGCTCCATGTGGCATATATAAACCTGGCCGATATGAAATGGGACATGTATCAAAGTAAAATGTAGCATAACAATTCAAGAGACAGCTACTCAACAGTTACATGCCCAACAAGAGGGCACAACACCACTAAGAATAATTTGACAAATTAAAAGGAAGAGGATAAAAAATTACCAAAACGGCTGAACTCATTTCAAAATCAACATAATAGAACTGTCAAAGAAAAATTAGAAAAATTATGACTAACAAAGTGAAGTTGCAGTTTTACTCTGTGACCAGTAAACTGAGGAAGCATACACTTTTTAACAGAAATGCCACAGCAGTAAAAAATTGACAACTATTAGCACCAAGAACAGTCTCAGAAGCTTCCATAAAACAGCAATTTACATTCTTTCTACACAAATGAATAAAGTTCATATCAGACTATACTAAATTTCATCAACTCCAAACATACTATTCTTTTCATTTTTGATATCAGAGTACCAACATTCATTTGCTATTACCCAGGTAGTCACAGGAATACAGCTGTTATTCTTTGGTTTGAACCCTTTATTTGGTTTTATTTTCATTTTACTTATTGGAAGGACTAGGCAAACAACAAGGCAAACTCCCACCAAAGAGAGAAAGATGCAAAGATGAATACTGTTTGTGTCTGTAAGCCATTAGCTGAAATCTTCATGCAAGCTGCTTTCCTTAACTTGTCAGAATTAACACTTATAAAATTCTTTCAATAAAGACACAGATTCTGAAAGGCAGAGAGCAAGCAATCGTAGCTTAATTGGGTACATTTTTCTCTTCTTAGTAGTACATAAAATAACATTTCTTCCAATCAGTAGTGTCTTAAGCACAGTGGCAGCAAGAAGAAAAGGAGCAAAGCAGCTGAAGGGAAGAGTAAAAAAGGGAGGGGCGGGGAGCGGCGGGCGTGGTGGCGCAGCCTTTAATCCCAGCACTTGGGAGACGGGGGCAGGTGAATCTCTGTGAGCTCAAGGCCAGCCTGGTCTACAGAGTGAGTTCCAGACCAGCTGGGGCTACAGGGAAACCCTGTCTCAAAAAGGGGGCGGGGGGGGTAGAGAATAAAGATTTCCCCAGAAATTTTAGAAAATTTAAATCTAAAACTAGTTTTGTATTTTATTTAATATTTTTATTTGACATGTATAAGTGTATTGACTACATATATGTACTTGTGCCCATGTCATACAATGTCCACTGAGGTCAGAAGAGGATACTGGGTACTCTGGAAATGGAATTACTACCAATAGTTGTTAGCCACCATGTAGGTGCTGGGAAGTGAATCTGGGTCCTCTGTGAAAACAGCCAGAGCTCTTCACTGCTGAGCCATCTTTCTAGCCCAACAAAACTATTTTGAAATGTAAAGAACACCTCAGCTCAAGCAATGAAAACAAATCAGAATTAGGTCATTAAATGCTGAAAAATCAGGCATTTAAATGCATTGTTTTAATACAGGAAAATTTGACAATAAATACATAAAATAACCAAAAGGGGAACTAAAGGACAATAAACAACAAAGACTATTCCCCCACATAGAAAAGATTACTGCAGTTAGTAGCAGAATCACAAAAACAGGAACTAGAGAAAAACGTAGATCAATTTAAAAAAATAAACATACTTTTCTGAAAAATACAGTGAAACAAACCAATCTTTGAAAATTCAATTTTTTTTTTTAAAGTAAAAGATTTGGCCATGATGTGATCAACATCAAGAGTAAGAAACTGAGAACTGGACATGGAGTAACGCCAGCACTGGCCCCCAGAGGCTGAGGAGGTTGGTAATTTGAGGCCAGCTTAGACTATTTTGCAAGAACTTCTGTGAAAGAGAACGAAAAATGATGGAAGTAAAAATGGGGAGAATTTTAAATATAATACAGCATTAATCCAATAGACAAATACTACAAATATCAATTAACCAATGTATTTGATACATAGATAAAATTTGTGGATGCTAGCACCAAAGTGAGCACTGTTAATGTTATATTTCTTTTTATCTGAAAGCAATGTGCTCTCTCTCTCTCTCTCTCTCTCTCTCTATATATATATATATATATATATGTATTTTTTTATTTTATTTATTTTCATATGTGTATGAATGTACTGTCTGCATGTAGGTTTGTGCACCCATGTCGTGCAATGCCAATGCCCTGGAGGTCAGAAGAGGGTGTCGGATTCCCCTGGAACTGGAGTTCTCCTAGAATTGGAGTTACAGATGGTTCTTAGCCACCATGTGGGTGCTGGGGATCGAACCTCGGTCCTAACTGCTAGGCTATCTCTCCAGCCTGCAACTGTGCTCTTATAACATGAATCCCTTAACGGACTCTAGAGTTAACCTACCACTTATTTTCAGACTTTGTAATTTAGGTATATGGGTGGAGGGTATGTATGCATATTTCAGTAATATAAAATTAAAAGGGAAATGTGAATTCTGAAATATGATTTAGAATTGACATACAATCTAATTTCAGACAACATAATTTTAGTATATGTGTGACATATGCATATTTTGAAGCAATACAAATTGGAGAGAACAGCAACAACAAAAGGACTGGGACAAAGAACTGACTGAAACAGTAAACTTCTCCCCAAAACAATAATCCTCTACATAGAAAAACTTTAAAAACTTTAAAACCGTACACCACTCATCAAAGAAGCTTCTTATTGCAACAAGGGGAGGCGACTGCAAAGTTCAGAACTGGTCATATACAAAGAAGATACATCTGAGAGATGCCAAGTCTTAGGTGACTTATATAGAGTGAAATCTCTATACCTAATGCTCATGAAACATAGGGGAAGAGGCTGTAGAGACAAGACAAATACATCCCCAAACTCTCATCAGCAAAGCTTCCTTATACAACAGAGTGCAATGCACTTGGCTAAGTTTTAGGGAACAAGAGACTGCAGAGTATATGTTCCTGGATTGGACCCCTATATTAAACTTCACCCACCCATGGCTCAAGGTCCACAGAAAAACAAGTCTTCAGGTCACTGGAAGCTTGCACAACGTGAACTTGCATCAATGGTTTGTCCAGCACAAGACCCATGCCAACTCAATCAGACAAGGACCCAGAGTTGAGTGAGGGAAACGAGCAATGGGCCTGCTCTAGCCTGGGAACCATTAGAGACTGATCACTGCAGGGTGAGAGAAAGGAGACCCTACTTATGATCTCTAGAGAGCCTGACTAGACTCCAGTGGATGAACTTACAAGGAAGGATGTCTGGGTACAAATGCTTGAAAGGATAGGGCTTAACATGTATAGTTGAATTAATGAGGTCTTTTGGGGGGTGGAGAGTATATGGGGGCATGGATTGGTGAGGGGGTTCTAAATTTTCTTAAGTACTGTCATATAAAATGTACAAAATCTCAATTTAAAAAACTGACCATCCTACCAAAAGTAATCTATAAATTCAATGCAATTTCAATCAAAATCCCCATGACATTCTTCACAGGATTAGGAAGGATAAAAAAAAAAAGGCNGGGGAATTACCATACTAGATCTCAAACTAAATTACAGAGTTCTGGTCATAAAAACAGCATGGAGGCTGGAAAAATTGTTCAGCCATTAAGAACACTATCTGCTCTTGTAGAGGACCAGGTTTTGATTCTCACCACCCATATGGTGGCTAACAAGCATCCATAACTCCAGTTTCAGGAGATCTGACACTCTCTTCTGACCTCCTTGGGCACTGCACTACATGGGTGCACTTACATACACACAGGCAATACACTCACATCATAAAAAGTAAAAACAATAATAAAATATTTTTTTAAATAACAGCATGGTACTGGCACAAAAAAGAGACATAAATCAATAGAACATAAGTGAAGACCGAAATGTGAGTGCCTGCAGTTTCAGACACCTGATGACTTAACAAGATACAAAGCACATACATTGCAGGGAAAAGAGCACCTACAACAGTGGTGCTGGCAAAATTGGATTCCCACCCATAGAAGAATGAAAGTAGACCCTTATCCTTCCCCCTTGCACAAATGTTAGCTCCAAATGGATGAAAGACTTCAATGTGAAATCTGAAATTCTGAAACTGTTATATGAAAACATGGGCAGATATAGCTATATAGATATATATGTGCAGGACGGGACTTTCTAAATCAGACCTCATTTGCTCAGGAATTAAGATCAACAATTGACAGGGGGCCCTCATTAAACTAAAAAGCTTCCTTACAGTAAAAGAAAACCAAGGAAGTGAAGAGGAACCCCACAGAAAGAAAATCTTTACTAGCTACACATCTGACAGAGGATTAATATCCAGAATATATAAAGAACTCAAAAAATTAAAAAAAAGTTAAAAGATGGGCTATGTATATGAACAGAGAATTCTCAAAAGAAGAAATAAAATGGCCAAGAACACCTTAAAAGGTGTTAAACGTTCTTAGTAATTAGGGGAAATAAAAATCAAAACCTCCAAGATTTCATCTTACTAGTTGAACTGGCTAAGATCAAGAAAATAAATGGTACTAAATGCTAGGGAGAATGTGGGAAAAGGAAAACACTCATTCACTGCTGGTGAGACCACAAGCTCAAGCAACCACTACGGAGAGCAGTGAGGAAAACTCTTAAAAAACTAAAACTGAATCTATCATATGATCTGGTTATATACCCAAAAGACTCATCCTACTGCAGATAACTTGTACAAACGTTGTTTCTTACTGCTCTTTTCACAATATGTAAGAAATGGAAGTAACTGATTAATGGATAATAAAAATATGGTACATTTAAACAATGGTATTCTACTCAGAGGTAAGAAAAAACTAAATCATGAAATTTCCAGGTAAATGGGTGGAGCAAAAAA